>VDFB02296842.1:0-102123 GCA_007258455.2 Sequoia sempervirens | reverse complement strand
TTGCAAGAGAAGGAAATCCACCTAACTGACTAAAAGTGCCATAAATGTATGTTGCAATAAAAGGGGCTAAGCAAAATCAGAGATGGAGCTAAAGAGTCCCATATGCTTAGGATATTGGGTTTGCAAGGTTGAGAATGTAAAACCCGGTTAGGCATATATTTAGGCCACTGTCCAATACCAATAAATTCTTCACATAAAAATTCAATCTATTTCTAATAGAAAGAAAAAATTACACCAAAAACAAGTAGATTGTGGACATGCATAATAAATAAATGTAAGATAGTAAACTTCAACAGCCCTCGGATCAAGCAAAAGACCTGATTTTAATACCTTTATTTTAAGGGAATACATAGCTAACGAGTTTCATTTCCTCAGTATTAAATGGCGATTATATCTTAATATAAATAATTCCTGTTTCAGAAACAAGCTGACATGTGAATAGCCAAAGGGAAAGAAGTTGAAAAACGGAGAGATAAGATTTAGTTGTATCAGTTATGTTCAACAAAAAGAGACATCTTATAGGGTCAAGAGCGTAGATCTCAGTGCAAAGTTAACATGTCACAGATCCACCCTCCTCCAGCTAAAATTCACAAGAGTTACAGAAGCCGCTGGTTAAGAGCTAGAATTCCCATTATAATGATATATAAAGTTAATGTCTACAAACCCCTCTGCCATCTCCTCTAGAGACAAGGAAACAATTCCCAAATAAAATACTTTAAAAGCAATGTTACACATAAGCTATTTCTGATCCTTCCAAACACGTTTTTCTGTTCACAGGAATATTTCTGGGGCACAAACCCTGCCAAAAGTTTCAGAAGAAATGACAAGTTTTCCTGAAAGCATCTCTAAGTTCCAAACTTTCTGAAAAAACCCAGAAGTTTCTAGCACTTCACAAAAACAGCTGGAAGATCCCCAAAACCCCGTGCCCATTTTTAAAACAAGAAGCTCCTCATCCTCATCATCCTAGGAAGAAGTCAACTGTCAGTGCACTATAATTTGAAGAGCAATTTTTAGTTAGCCTTCAGTCCACTATCCATGAACTGAAAATCTAAACCATGCCTGTTCCTAGAGATTTCAATCCCGAACATTTCACAGAATGCAGAAAAATATGAAATGACAAATCCCTGGAGATAGGGATTGAACTTATGACAATGCATGGGCATAAGCACATTCCTATGTGACACTGTGGCACACCCAGAGGTGGGAGTTGAGTGTAAGGATATTACAGACCTAAGTGCGCCCCATACTCTGTAAACGATCTACCCTAACATTTTGTTATACAAGATCAACTTTAGTGGTTAATCACACGGACATACATCACAGAACCGCAGATATGGATCTGGAAGCAATATGCTAAGTGTTGAAGTTGGGTAACAAAACCTAACTAAGTTTTTTGTCAGGTTATATGACAAAAGAGATACAAGTCACAACTCAGTGGTGGCGTTTAAAATTTCAGTTACCTAGCTATATAAATTTACAAATCAAAAGAATGATATATTTATCCATTTTAAAAAATCTAAACAGAGAGTAATTCATTGACTGCAAATGTATCAAATCAGAAAGTCTGTATGAAAGTATGAAATTAGAAAATGGGCGTGTAGAATAATTATATCACAAATGGATGTTCACAAAAACATAAACTAAAATATTAGAAATTAACCAATAAAATAATCCAAACTGAAAACTATACATACTGTGCAAAACCATGGAATAACAAAAGGGCTTATGCAGAGAACATTAACACCCACAATGGGTACATTCTGCAAAGTGCTTGTGTTTCAAAAATATCAAATTACAAACTGGATTTGTTTGAAAAACACAAAATCGCAATATGGTCGTGTTTCTAAACGACAAAATTAAAAAATACGTGTATGCAAAGCCAATTAAATCACGAAATGGGTGTGCCAAATTACACTTAGTGTTCCGAAAAAGCTCTAAAAATCATTTAGGGAGACTTACCAGACGACCATAGATAGCAATTGGCAGATTGCAGCGCACGCAGAAATGAACTTTAGCACCGACCTGTCTCCTCGACCTTCTGCCAACAAGTTTAACGGCATTTGCAGTGGATACGCCGCCTAAGTTTTTCGCGACGGGCAGATCTGCCAATACAAGATAATCAGGGCACGAAACAGAGGCCGCGGGTTTCGATCCCCCGCCATCCGAGCTCGTGGCCTTGCTCAGACGAATCTGGAGCATCTTGTTCCTTCTCTCACTGGTACTGGAAGAAAGAAGTAATGATCTATCTCTCTGTTGGATATCTTTTAGCAACCAAATGGATATAATAGAATTGATTTATCTGGAGCAGAGAGTTTCGGAATGATGCTGTAGCTTTCTCTGCTCAGGGCGGCTTCTTTTAGAATATACTGTTGCAATTAATTAAACATATTGTTTAGAGTGTCCTCTTCTCTTAGTGCAACTTTTTCCCGGGAAGTTTTAAAACTCTGGGATTTGGAGCTATTAGGTACTAAATAATCGGATTTCTTTGATTAAGTGTTCACTTCTAAAAACTTTAGTTGTAGAGGAAAAATTTGTAAAAAAAATTGGGGGCACTTTGTATGGAGATTTTAAATGTATAATTTTAGTATATAATTTAATTATTTGGATATATTTTTTAATTCAATTTTTGATTTAATATTTTAATATGTTATATCTGTTTTAAAGAATTTAAAAAATTTAGAGTTTATTAGTATGTTTAATTCATATTAAATCATATCTAAGATAAAATCAAAAATTCAATTATATGTGTCTTTTCTAGAATTAAAAAATTATATTTTCACAAGTTAGTAATCTTGGGACCTAACCATTATCCACTAGTATGGGTGTCAAAAAGTTTGAATTATAAGCCTCAAGTAGTGTATATAAAGACATTATCTTAAGACATTTGCACATAATCACATAATGGAACGAAAAGGAAATCAAAAGTGTCAAAGAGTATTTCACTTTTTGTAGGAATCAAGCATCGATCTTCATTTGTTTGCATTAGGCATCAATCAATAAGTGACATCCAATATCAAGGCACACTTCTAAGTTAGTCAATCATCAATTTGAATCAAGCTTCAACAAGAAGATAGCAATAACTAGCTTAGCGACATCCATAACCACCATATGTTGGCATCCATTGTTACACTTTCTCTTTTATTATTACTATTTGTATGTAATTAAAATTTTGAAACATTCAATATGAATAAAAGCATAAAACTTAAATTATAATTCCAAACTCAACCACAAACCTCATATTGAAGCAATCTGCCCAAGACTTTGATAATGTGTGGATGCTTAACTCAAGAACATAACATAAATAATTTTGATTGATAAAATATGATGAAGTTATTTTGCTTAGAGATTTGTGATTGTCAAAATGATGAGTGAAATGAAATATTTATAGACTTTTGAAATATCAAATGGACGGTGAAGATTCGTTCAAAGATCAAGAATTAACTCAATTGGTTGTGGAGTCAACTCTAAAAGGTGAAGGAGGTAATTGGAATTGATAAAGAAAATTTTCATTTCAAACTCATGAGAGGGTAATAATGAATTTTATTAATTCATTAAATATTAAAAACAATGAGGAAGTTACTAATTTGAAAAATGAGTTAGTTTGTGAAGGGTTAAAAATAGAATTTATTTATTTATTTAAAATGGATAATTAGCTCATATCAATTAATTTATTTCATATTTTCTCTATTGTAAGAAAGCCTAGTTTGACAGAAAGTGGATGATCCTAGTTTATTGGATGTTGGGACTTTCTCCTTGTTCATGCTAGTTTTTGCTTGATTCTTTGGGATTTCAATGTGATCCACAATAGCTTTTTGATCAACATGTTTGATGCAATCCATGACATTTTTTAATATATATGTGTCTAATAGAGATATGTATATTATCTTGGGAATGGAGGTTGTAGGAGTATGGATGGATCAACTTCAATTTTATGATGATTGATGGTATAAATTTTGATGAGAGGATCATCTTGAATTTCTTCTTCAACTTCATCATAGATAAGATCTTGATCGAATATTAGATTAACTTCAATATCATGATCATCTACGGGGATCCTTGGATGGACTTTGGATTTTGGATAGAAATCTCTTGAGTGAGCTCGATAGGTGATGGAGTGCATGATGGCATTCAATATAAGATCTCTTGATCATGGATAGGATCTTGATTTAAGGTAGGGCACATTTTTCCATGCTTTTGAGTAAGTTCTTAACACATGTGGATTTTCTTGTTTGATACAAGGGAGGATTGGCATTTTCTGTTGCTAGCAATTAGTATGTGGAGGATTTTTTTGAGTTGTGGACATAGATTGGATGAGGATTTTTATGCTTATAGATGTTGGAATTAATGGATTTGAGGTATGTGAGTGGTTTAGGATTGAGAAATACAGTGTTAATAAGATGTTTCAATGGTGTAGGATTAGAAATGTGGTGGGATGACATAAATTTGTTTGTTTATTGGAGCTTGAGATCCTTCACTATTAGTCCTTGGAGAAAATTGCTAAAGGTGACTTTATTGGATGGATTTTTGGATTGGAAAGGTATGGATTACAAGACCTATGGGGCATAAAGATTGGAATAAGAGGGGGAGGCTAGCAAGCTTTCTTGGATTGGCAATGGGGATAAGGATTTGGGATATGGATGGAAGATAGGGATTTCAGAGATGGATTGGAATTGAAGGAGACATTGGAAGAAATATGGGTTTCCCTTGTTAAAGGTAGAAGAAGGACAACCAATGGATATGCATGGAGGATTATTAGTATAGCTTGTACTATTTGGTTCTTGATATTAAGGATTGATGGATGGGTAATTAAAGCTTATGGGAAAATTGCTTAAGGTAATGACATCTTTATATAATCAATATTCATCTAAGATCAATTGCAATCACATGTTATGTTTTGAATTATTGTATGTGTTTCCTTCAATATAAATTCATTATCATTCCTTTTTCTATATTACTAGAAAATAATACTTACCATGCCAGTGGAAAAATAATTTAATTAGGAAGACCGTGGTATAATAAAAAAGACATACATTAAGTATTTTCATCTTGAAATAGTATAATTCGACGTAGTTTCAATATTGCCCCCAAAATGTTCATGATGTCTTGATGCCAAATTATTAATGTTAATATATTGCAATGATCGTGTCAATTGTAATCTTAAGTTTTTTTTTCCTTAATTTTTCCCCTGTAACTTTAATTGTGTTAAAAACATTAATAATATGATATTTTATTCATACAATAACTATAATATGTTTTCTCAATATGATCTCCTATACGTTATGGTCATGATATTCATGTATTTTCATGTTGTTATAATATATATTTTGCTATTTTTTTGAATGTCTTGGTCAACTTTTATGTCTAAAAGTGAATTGTGATAATAAATAAACATTAAATTTTCATATGTATTCAATAAGTGATTCAATGTATCTATCAACGTCTATAATACAAAAGGTAGATAAGCCTATAATTTCTAAGACATACATTTTAATGTGACTTTTTACATAATGTATTCAAAAAAACTAGTGTTATTGGAAAGATACATGCCTTAAAAATGTCTTTCTTATGGTTAATACATGTATAAGTTTTAAGTATCTTTGGAAATCATCATCAATATTAATAAATTAAAATACCTTGGAAGTTGTTTCTTTTTTATAAAATCATAAAAAATCTATCAAATCATCACATTTGTGAATTTTTACAAAATCATTAGCAATGCTTAAAGATACTATCAAATGACTCAAAGACATAAAAATTTAAATCTTGTTATTCAAACACTATAATATATCTTATAAAAATATAAATTTACAATACTTGTAAAATATACAAATATTTATACCTAAGAACCATTTAATAGCACTTTATAATACTATTATTAAATTTAATTAAATAATAATAATTTATGTAGAGCACTTATTTTCTTCACACTAATTATGGTCTTTTAAGTTATGCCTTCCCCATTGTAGGGTTTTGAAGTTGCAAACCACTCACAAATTTCAAATAAATTATATTCAATCTTGATTACACAAACTAACCATGGTTCCAACACCCACCATTTTCTTAACGAGGTTAAAATGGCATGATTGAGAGCTCCCTTTTTAAAAAGTTGAAGGTGAAGGGAACTTTATATTTTTTTTGCATGCTTTTGCATGATTCTTTGAAATGGCTAACAAGAGATCAGATTTGCGAGCCATGTACCCTCAAAGGAAGCCACTAAATTCTTCATCTACAAAACTTACCCCAGGTCCCCATGTGGTTGCTTGTGTGTTTTCTACTTAAATTTGAACAAACGAAGTGTTCCCATGTAAATTTTTAATTATAATAAAATAATAATTTGAAATATTTCCCCATTTCCCTATTTTAAAGGAGCAACTACTATTTAAGAATTGAAAATAAGGTGTGAAAAAAAGGAGGGGCTGAAAATAAGCAACAATTATATATTGTCAAAAATACCATGTGGCTCCACAAATTTCTTTTTTCTCTTTTTTAATATTTACCTCCAATTTTAGTTCCAAATTTTAATTGGACAAATTGTTATTTAATACATTAACATAAAATTAAGATGGTTGTTTGAAAATAAGTAGAAAAAATAAATATTTATGGGACCACCACCTCCACAAATAATTCCTAAATAAGTTGAACAATGGCTACTAGCCAAAATAAGCATACAGCCACATGGTGACATGCCCTTAGTATTGTTAACACAGAGGATTGACACGAAGGATTGCACCGTTTAGCTAAGTGTGAAACTCAGCAATCCTGTGCAACATGGGATCAAACTCGGGTTGTGGGTGACCTATTGTGAGAATGAACCTCCAGATTATGGGTTGGTTCCCCTTTAGATCTCCTAGAAACTAATGGATTTGATGGGAAAAAGGAAGAAGAAAGATAACCGATAAATGGGGAAAAAAAACTCTAGGAGGTGATGCACCATTAATGGATGAGAGTTTAAACTATTGTACTAACTCACAATTTGCTTCAACAAAGAGGTTAACCTATTCACAACTTGATTCAAGACATGAAGTACATGAATATTTCATATGGAGGTAGTTGATCCTAGCGTTTGTATGGAGGAAAGCAAAGTTTCACAACTACAAACTACTGAAAATCATTTGAATACAACATATAACCTACGCTAATCATTAAATAACTTGTTCAATCATTGCAAAGATGGAAAAGAATCAAAGGATTTACTTGATTAAATCACAATAATTGCTTTACAATCATATAATAACAATGAGAACTAACAATAAAACTAGAAGGAACTGTTGTACTTTATTGAATAATAAAGGAATTTTGTACAAGGAACATTGAGAAATGCTTTCAAATAGTTAAAACTGAGTTACAATACCATATATTGCTTGTGTGCAACAAGCAAGAAGAAAAGAATCTCTGCAAAACATAACAATAAACTACTACTATTGAAAACTGTAAAAATGGCTGAGTTACAAGACAAATCTCCTCTGTACAATATGCAAAGGAAAAAAAGAAAGAATTAAGGGGAAAAGCATAAGCTTTTCCTCCTTTAATACAAAATGAGTCTCAAAGTGCCAAGAGGTGACACTTGTAGTTAACTGCACTCCAATATATCCATCTCAATATGCCTCACGAGCAAAAGAGAAAATCCTAAAAATGAGGGCTCATAACTAATCCAAATTGAGCTAAAATAGCTCCAAACTCCCCCTCTTAAGCTATTTGACCAAAGGGGACTCCAAAAACACTCTAGTTTGACTAAAATTCAAAGAAAAATCACTCTAGAATGTCTCCAAATGCATGTGTAAAGCTTCAGTTCCACTCCCACTTCTATTTTTGCATGATTTTGGGACAAGGATAAACTATTTGAACAAATAGTAAAGACAATCAGTTATGATTTACTTTAATATTTGTTATGCATTTGTTTACTCCTACATTTACATGACAAATATTAAGGTAATTTATAAAACATTACCCTTAATATTTGTTTACATATTTATTTTTTCTTAATTTTATGCAAAAATTAAAGGAGCAGATTTAATCCATGACCTAAGTATTAGTCATGATGCAATTTTATAAAATAAAGTGATAAAAATCACTTGGGATGCCATTTAGGGTTTTCATGAGAAACCTAAAAGATGCTTAACCCTAACCCGTGGGTTCATTTTGCACTTCTTATTTTCAACTACTCTTCACACATGTTGCACTGCCACGAAGTTGCTAGGATTTGAACTTTTGAGTGTGATTGTGGATGGTTGGATTTGTTCTCCTCTGGTAGGTTGTTCTTTGTGCTTTGTATGATGCTCTAGAATCATGTGTTTGGTTTCCAGTGTTTTAGGAAACTCTATTATCTCTGCTTGTTAAAGAAATTGTAGAGAGGGAAGACCATGTAATCATATGTGGGAAATAACTATTGTTTTGTACTAGCATCCTTACTCAAATTTCACCTACAGATGCCAAGTCACCATTCCTATAATGTTGGGAGTTGCTCCTTTTAGAAGACAATATTCATTCAAGATTTGTGTGAATAAATACATCATTGTCGTCACATGCACCAATGTACAACTTTCTTGTACGGTTAATTTACTTGTACGGTTCATTTAGGTTCCTCAAAATTCTCACGGCTTTGCTACATGTTAGCTAGCTATTGGAAAGATTTATATGTCGTGGTTGATCTTTAACCATCTATTCTAGCATTGCCCTAGCTTGACCATCGTTCTTGTTCTTCATGGTAAAAAATTATATGTTGCACAATATCTTGATGAAGCTTCTTAACTCATGTTGTATTTCTTTATCTCCCCGCCATTTGTTTAAATATGTTATGTCAAGCTAGAAATCTTCAGACATCCAAGGGAAACCTACGTCATGCTTAATCCTATGTTGGTTGTGCATAAATGACATGTCATGTTTAATAGCTCTATATTTTCTGGAGGACTGTTTGTTGACTTTTACTGTGTTTTATTGAAAACTGCCCCTCCAATCTACCACTACCATTTGTCTTTCCTCACTAAGATTGTATTCATTTACTAGGGTTTTGAGAATACATATATCTGACTTACTTCCATTATATGATGTAATTGTGAATGGATTTCCCTTGTCTCATATTTTTTAGGGCACACGCCCTCATAATACTAGGGAATGTGAGTTCATCTAGTACAATACCTATAAGGTGCAACTTGTACTCTATTTGAAGAATAACCTTTTGACATGATCCCTTCTTTTATTTGCACAAAAAATATCTTGATCTCTTTAAACACTGTCTTTGAATGTACTCTTGGCATTGCCTTATGACTGGCTATACTGTGCATAAGTGGTTGTCTCTTTGTGTGTAATATCTTGCATGTTCTTCTTTAGACTGTTACTTTCATTGTGACCCGCTTTCTGTATGTAAGCAAAATCTTGCTTGACTACCTCATTGATGACTGTCATGGACTTATAATTATGGGCTCTATCATTGAAATGACTGCTTCTATACTTTATTCTTGTATGCTCTGGCATCGTACAAAATGGTTGCTCCTTTATCTCATATTGACCTTCCAAATACTGTCACCTGTAGTTGAGAGTTTTCCTTGTATGTGAAAGTTGCCATTATTGAGTTGGTAGTCATGTAGTAATCATGCCACTGCCCTAGGTATGCCCCCTTTGAAATTGTGTATTTGACTTATAATTGTGGGCTTGACTATGTTTCAAGGCTCTTATAATGAATTGTTGCTTATCCTTCTCTTGAAGACTTTAAACAATGCACTCCAAGCAACTTACTGCCTCTTAATGCATAGCCATCAATAGTGACTAGACTATCTTATCATTGCTTTTAATCAATGCCTTGAGACTGCCCTTTTAAGAACTGAAATAGAATGATTGTCCCTTCTATCTTGGTTGTCCCTTGGTGGTTTGTTAACCCTTCACTACTAATTTGTCTTATCTTTCTATTGCCATTGCAAAGCAAAAAGGGATGTCTTTTTTCCACAAGTCGTCCTTTTGAATTTAGGACTATCTCTTATGACCTACATTTCTTTTGCATAGACCCTAGTCATGATTTTTCATGATTATCTTTCAAGACAACTATTGCTATGATTTATTTTGACTGCTACACAAGCTTTTGTTCAGTGTACTAGACTATTATCATCTTTATCTTTTTCTAATGGCACTCCTTATCAAGAAGTTGTATATTGAATACCTGTACTTGCACAGTGAACAAACAAGTTAAGAAAACAAGAAGCCTAGAGCTTCTCATGATGTTTTGATGATTTTGAATCCTCTTGGATCTTCCTGATGAATATGTACTGATCTTGAGACATCTTTGAATCTAATCTGATGCTTAATAAGAAATAGGCTAAAAATATGTTGATTTGACATATTGAGAGAATTTGAATCTCAAGCTTAACATTACTTCTTTATCCCTTGTAGATACCTCTAGAGCTACCAACCAAGGAGTTGAAGATGTAGTTGATCAACATTGGGGTTTGTCATTTAGGCAATGACAGATCCCTTTCCTCTTACATATGCTTTTTATTTTCAAATGTTCAATTTGTTTCTTATTGTATCTTATCCAGTTATTCCCACGACTTGTGTGGAAAACTTATAAACATACTTCTTGTAATAAATATAAAAAACTACTTCGTGCAAATGTTTGTGTAAAATTTCTCCTTTGCAAAGCAATATCATAATGAAAGCTAAAAATTTCATTTCATGGCATTTTTTGTATGATTATGAAAACCTTAGCATAATATTTTGTGTACCTTTCTCTTTCTTCAAAGTAGAAACATCAGTGTTGTCCCAGCCTAACGTGATTGGGCTGAAAAGCACAATTAGGTAACAAGTATAGGATTGAAAATGGCAAATATTTAAAGAGGTAAAATGTTATTTCTACCCACTTTGCTACTTTAGTGGAGGACTCCTTTACCTCATATGATGAGGTTTATTGTAAGAACTTGTTACATTTGCATGTTTTTCCTTTCCTTTTCATTATGAAATTTTTAGGATTATTTTCTTATTAATCAATGTTGAGAGCTCAAAATTGGGTCAAAGAGATTTGAACACAACGTCTCTCACGTGTATTTTTCTAAGCATTGTTTATTATTTGCAGAGGAAGATGATTGTTTAGTGAAGATACTAAAGTAGTTTAGCTTGGACATGAGGTACAAGTCATGCTTAGGACTCACTTGAATGGATTGATGGCAATAAGATGTTCAACTAGACCTCAATCCCTCCCAACTTGTCAAGGACCTTCTAAATAGGGCAAGTAGCATGCATAATTACATATGGGAAGGCCATGTGTAGGTAGTAACCTATAAGGTCTATGTTGTCATATTTTTGGACTAAACCATGAAGGATTATGGTTTATAAGGTCCTCATTATATACAATTGGAAGGTTGTCAACCAACCCCTTCACAATATTGGGTTAGTTGACATTACCACCATGTGGCTTTGGTGATACTCTCAACATCAAAGAAAGTCATCTATTTTTTTTGAAATAAAGGATATCAATTCTTGTTTCTTGAACTTTAACTCCTTGTGTGTCTATAGACTCTCAAATACTTAATCTTTAAAAAAATACAACTTTGAAGGCTAAGGAAGTGCACACTTTTATTGTTCTTTTCAAATACACAATATTTAGAATAGTATAAGGGCACACTTCCTTGGCCTTCAATGTTGTTATATTTGTAGCATTGTGAATTGTCACTCTTGACAATTTCACATTATGTTTTTCTCCCCCTTAAGTTATTAGACCTAATTGAGCACTTAATTTTCTAAATTGTTCATTCCACAACTTATTTTAAACATTTTCCAAAAATTTGCAAGCATGAAAAAAATGCTCTCATTTAATACTTTGCCCTTGACTCCTTAAACTTTGAAAAATAGGCCTAGGATATTGGCACCTAGGGAGCATATGTCCTATATTTTGGCTCCAAATTTAAATATGTTAGCGTTAAGATTTTATTATTTGAAATTCAAATATCTAAAGTCGGTTGTGAGGATTTATTTTTTGAGAAATTAGAATAATAGCATAAAAATACCTAGTTATTGCATCATTTCAAATCTATCTAGCAATAAGTGAAAGAATTGAGAATCAAGAGCAAGAATTATTATCAAGAGAATAATCAAGCAAGTCAAGAGCAACCATTAGACGATTTATTGCAAAAATTCAAGATCTAAACATCATGTCAAAATGTATGTGAGTGTGTTCATGTTTATGTTTTCATATTATTTGTGAAGACTAATCCTTATAGGTCTCCAAGCATTTCAAGCACTTCAAGAAAATCAAGCAAGCAAGATCCAAGCCTTGAGGAGATGTGTATGACTTTAGTCCTTCAAGGAAGCCATTAAAGGGTGGTGAGTTGTAGCACTTTGTGGATTCATCATTCCTTCCTATCATTTATCCATTTATCATTGGCATTGCCATTGTGGAAGTGGAAACACTAACATGGGGTTTGACCAAGGCAATCCCCTAAATGGCACAACCTTTCTTCTCTCTTTGAATTTGTAGGTTTCAGGTTTGAAGAGGATTTCAAAGGAAGTTTGAAGGTCAATTATTTTTTGTTGCAATTGAAACCCTACATCATGACAACTCACGAAAACTTAGTTACAAAATTATCCAATAGTGATCTGACATTGTGACGAGTGGAAAATGGAAGCTTAGATCCGACATCAAAGGACTGCCAAAATAGATTTGAATTTTCCCTACAAAGATAGTGGCACTTGGGAATCCTATGTCTTGCCTTTTTAGCTCTAGCTTTGAACCATAGGTGCACAATGTCTTGCTCAACCCATTTATATAGTTTGTTTCTATCTGTGATTTCTCAAATCTTTTATATTTTTACCAAAATAATAATTTGCATCATTAGGTCAATTGGATCATTAAATTTCATCCTTAGGACATTTCTAGATTTGGTTAAGGGTTGGTTGACTCACCTATCAAACTTTAATTCAATCATATACCTTGTCCAAATCCATCAGAGCCCCATCGATTCCATCACATCCACATTTCATCATACTATCCCCCCATTTCCAATGAAATTAGGGAAAGGTGTTCAAACCCTAAGGTGAAAGCTACAAGGTTTCCCTTTCCCTTTGTTTCAATATTGTTCTAAAGATTGTTTATTTGAGAGTATGCAGACACAAAAGAAGTTAGAGTTTAAGAAAGAAAGAACTAGTATCCTTTGTTTAAGGAAAACTATGATGATTTTCTTTGATGTTGGTATGTCAATTAACCTCATATTATGAAGGGGTTAGTTAACAATCAATCACCTCTTGTCTGGTAAAAATATAATTATCATTCAAAGTATTTTTGAAGTGTGGAATTTACACTATACAAGTTAGGGTTTGAGGTAGTCGACTTAATATACCTCAAACCCATGAAGTGTTGGTATTAAAGTTAAGATTTATGTTTTCTTTGAAGATAATGCTCTTTTTTCTTTTTGTTTATTTTCTTTATAGTTTGGAATTCCTTTTATAGTAGTGAAAAATGTGTAAAGCCAACGAAAAGTACAAGAGTGATTTTGTTTTGCCTTTTTCTCTCATTTCTTGTGTTAAATACATTTTTAACGAGATTCATATTATGATTATGTTTTCTTTTCTTTGTTATTTAAGGAAAAAATGTAGGCATATTATAGTTTTATTTGTAAAATGATTTAGAAGTTGTGGTATTTCAAATTCACAACTCTCCATCACTAAGTTATGGTTATATTTTAAATTTATAAATCTTTTTATGATGTATTGTTGAGTGTAAATTAAAATTTGAAATATTCATGTAAAAATATTTAGTTGAATTTTAAATTATGTCAATTTCAAATTTATTTTGTAGTAAATTATATAGAGATATGTTACTTTTATGAGTATCCAATAAATATGTAAGGTTCAATTTATATAACTTGAAACTTTGTGGTGTACATGAGATCAAGAAATTTGAGGGACCAAAAGCTGCATACCTATGGCATTTTCAAATTCTTCTTGATGTCCAATCTTCTACTATGGACCTTGATCATAAAATTTGGTTTTACTAAGCACTGGTTTTTTAAATTAGACAACTGGGTTATCTACTTTCAGGGTGTTTTCTTACTAGATTATGGATATCCTTTTAGATTATGCAATCCATGAAGAAGTGACATTCTATCTCCACCGCCCCTTTGTTGTAGAATAGACATTAATCATATCATTTGGTTTGATATGTGGTTTTTTAAATAAGTAGGTGCATTGAAGTATTTTAGTTTATGATATTGTTATCAAGATTCAACCGTGTAGTTTCAAGTCAAACTCATTGACCCATGTTTCATGAGTAGTGGTTCACAAGAACCCATCTCTCATGATAATGAATGGTCCACTTAGCACTCATTACATCTAGGTGATTCTCACAGAGGTGAAGCATTGGGCCATCCTGAGAGGTCACCCATCCCGGTACTACTCCATCTCAAGAAAAACCTTCAGCAAGTGTTGTGCCTTATGAACCATTCATTATAGAGCCCCTTTAGCTCATCAATTGATAAGTAGGAGGTATTTTCCACAATGTGTCAAATTATGATATTGTTATCAAGATTCAACTGTGTAGTTTCAAGTCAAACTCATTGACCCATGTTTCATGAGTAGTGGTTCACAAGAACCCATCTCTCATGATAATGAATGGTCCAAAGCTTCACCTCTGTGAGCATCACCTAGACACAATGAGTGTTAAGTGGACCATTCATTATCATGAGAGATGAGTTCTTGTGAACCACTACTCATGAAACATGGGTCAATGAATTTGACTTGAAACTACACGGTTGAATCTTGATAACAATATCATAGTTTGATACACTATGGAAAATACCTCCTACTTATCAGTATTTTAGTTGACATGAGTTTTCCACAATCCATAAAATGGTGTATGATTGCTTTTGATTTTGACTATGTATGTTTTTTACTGACATTTCTAAGACTTCACATTTAATAATCTTTCATTAAAAATAAGAGAATGATATATTTGATCATAAAATTAAATATATTTTATTAAACACTATTAACAACTTAACTGTTTGATTTTCGATACAATTAATAGGTTTTTTCCTTACCGATAGTCTCACAATTATTACTATTCCTGAATGATTTCTGGTTGTAAAAGGCTAGGGAAGAGATCTAAAAAGAAAAATGATGGAAAATGTACGAAATAAACATTTTTAGAGTGAGATGGCTCACCAAGATATTTGATAGAAATGAATCATTGGAAGTTGTACTTAAAAGAGAATGACAACTATGAGTTTTTAATGATATTTGTTCAAGGGAAGGATTCTACATCATGATACATCCTTATGAGAACCTTTATATCCAATATGAAAAGATGTTATTTGGCTACAAACCGCAACATTGAATTTTAAAATTGTAATATATCTTTATTGGATTTTCCTTTAACATCATTTTATTTGTTGTATTGGATAAGTCAAAAGCTTTACTAGCTATCATTGTATGGTTGTTGTAGGAAATCAAATTTTATCTTAGAATATTCTTAGAGGTAAAGTATTATAAGTTGCAACATCAATGACAAGTCCATATCAATAACCTAACAAAAACCTTTAAGGCCATTTGCTTCTCCTACTTGATGTTGTAAGTGTCCTTTAATCTTCATTAATTCTAATATTATATTGGTGTCATCTAATTGTTCCCCCTAAATCATCTTAGTAGTGATGTAAAATGATATGATTAATGTGTTAAATTAATTGAAATATGGAGCCTCAAATGTATGTTCATGTAGGTTTAAGATTAATCCTCTCTAACTCATGTATTGTAAATTGTAAGTTAGATGGGAGATGCACTAAATATTTTAGGTTGGTGGAAATTTCTAATCATTAGAGTGAATGTTTAAGTTTAATTTATGTGTAATTATGTTTGATGTTGGTGATTTACAAAGTACTTAGTATTTTAATGGAAATGTATTAAAGGAATTCATAAATTCTAGGGAAAAGAGTTATGATATTGGTTGAATAGATTGATTGATGAAAGGAAGGAAAAATGATGGAAAAATATTTTTACACTAATCTATGAGAAAAAAAAGTGTACAAAACATCTGATCACAATTATAAAAATGTATTAGCTAGGCATTCCATAGTAAAGAATTACTCTTTTTTTTACTTATTCCATATTTAACATATATAGATTTTTTTTTCTTATGTTGAGCATCTTACTTTCTCAAATCTAAGTTTGTGTGAGTGGTTTTATTTAACCTATGCATATTTAATATTTACTTTTGGTATGATGTAAGCAAGTAGAGTTGAATTATAGTATATCCTTGTCTATTTGACTATTCTTTAAATTTATTTGATATGATTTATAAATGTGTAAGAGATTCGAGGTGGAGGTTTAGTCAAGGATATGAAAGGAAAGGAATGGTCATTTTAAGGAATGGTGGTGCATTACAATGAACCCTAAAATGTTTGTGGAGAAGATTTTCATCTGAACTTCTCTTTTTGGCTTAGAATTTGGTTATTTCTCCTAGTAGGAACTAACTAGTATTAGAACTTAGCATCTAGGGTGGTGCATGTTAAGCATATAGTCAATGGTCAAATATAGTTTAGTAGTTAGTTCATATCTGTGAGCTAAAAATGCATTTAATGATTTGATTTAATTTTTTAAATTGTTAAATTGGATAGAGTAAAATTTAATTTTAGGTTGTAGCTCTAATAAGGGATTCATTCATTTAATCTTTTAGCATTTTTTCAAAAGAAAACTATAAAGTTTTAGAAGGGTATATTTTAAAAATTCCAAGTTCAATTTTTCCTTAAGTGTATCCTATGTTCATGTTCTTCAATGAATTTCATGGTTGTCTAAAGGATCAAGATAAATTTGATCTAGATAAAAAAATTAAGTTATTGAATTTCGTTTATGATTAACATTTTAATCCACTATGTATCCTCAAAATGATCCTTGAGATTTGGATTTTAAATACACAAGCATTCATGTTCAACAACAATTAGCTAGAAGTTTACAATATTATTATAAATAATAATCATATTCACCACTAATATTAAATGTTTCCACTTATTTTTTTTGGTCATATCACCATTATATCAAATTCTTGCTTGCTTTTGAGACTCTATTTGTATGAAAATTAACATTTGTAGGATTTTCTACTTGGAAATTGTATATAATTAGGTTTTGAAGTGTTATCTCTATCTCTCCTTTACTATCATGGCCTCTTTAACTTAGGGCATATAGGGCCTCAAATATGATGATTACAAAAAATATAGGTAGCATAGAGTTCATTTATTGAAATTATTTTTTAATTTTGCATGGATAAGAAATTGAGATTTTGTTTGCAACATGTGACACATACTCGTGCTTTATATAGTGTTGGCAATGGTGCTTTTATTTGGTAAATTCAACCTAAGATGTCTACAATCTTAAGCCTTCTACTCTTGTTCACTAAAATAGCAAACATGGCCATCTAAAGCTCTTGTAATAAATGTAACATAGATTCTATTGAAAAATACAAATTATATTTTCTATTGGTTCTTGTGAGCCTATAGGTATCATGAATTAGTCAGAGATTAGAGCCCCATAAATAGTAGGGAATCTTGTAGTTTAAATAAATTCTTGGTTGAGATAACATTTTTCTTGACACGTTCTTATAAGCCTGTAGAATCAAATAAGGACCATCATATTATGATAGAAATCAATGGTTGAGTCATATTTTAGTATTGTAATGGAGGGGATTCGCTACTCTCGAGTCTCTAAGACAAGGAAGAGTCTATAGGAAGCAAATAGCCATGGATTACCTCAATGTACAAAGCTCAAGTGACAGAGGTACAAAATGAAAAAGATTGCAAAAACATAATGAAAGGAAAGATTAAGCTAAGAAGATAAAATTGCCAATTAACAAAAACTGGTAGTAGATTACAAAATACTAATTATAGAAATAGAAAGAAGAAAACTTACAAAATCTTCCCTGAGAAGGAAAAATTTGCAGCCAACGAATGCTAGTGTGTTGCACATACATATGTGCATTGGGTAAACCCACAAAAGTGGTTTACAATTTGAGTGAGGAAGGAAAAGTGGCAAAAAATGACCCCATACAAAAAAAATTGGTTTTTGGGGTTTGAATGAACCCTGGTTCATGCAAACCAGTTAAATCAAGGTGGAACGCATCTCGCCAAAAAAAATAATGAAAACTCCTTTATGAAGGGGGTTCGCTCAAACCCCCTGGTTCGAGCAAACCCCCTTTTTCCCACCTCCCTACTCTCTGGCACAAAAAAACCAAAATTTTTTCCCTTTGAAGCTCAGGTTGAGGATGAAAATGGAGGAGACTTCACAAACCCAACTGGAATCAGGTAGTCCTCAAAACGAGCTATCCAATGACTATAATTTAAATATGTTTTGGTTTTATTATCTATTTGTTTTTAGTTTTATTAAACATAGGTTTTTCACAAAAATGAAGCTCTTTGTTTTGCACATGTGGAAAAATAGAAGATTATCAAAAAAAAATTGAAAAATATGAGTGCACCAGATATTGAAGTCCTTGATCCAACAAAAAAAAAAAGAATTTCGATACATACAAAAAAAGTTACGCATTATATGGTCTGCCTATGTCTGAATTGTAATTGGTTTGACTTCAAAACTTGATTAAGGAAAAAATATTCAATAAAACACTATCTAACCAAGTGGAATCAATAGATATCAAAGTTACAAATCTAAATTCGAAAGAGCTATAATTTTATCCTTCATGGAAAAAAATTTATGTGTTATATGGTGAGCGTCACTCCTTAAAAATGTTGTTTTCTAAAAAAAACTAGTTTTTGAGGGAGATGGAAAAAGAGGTGCAATCTGATTCCAAATATTTTGAAAAATATATATTTAGAATCTACAGACAAAATGTCACAAAACTCTAGTTCGCATCATCTTCAAATTCCTCATGGTTTAGCCACTATAGGTGCCCAAAAGTGAAGATTTAGTTAGAAAAAATTATTTCAGTGTCCAGTTTGGCCAAAAATTGTAAACCACTATTGTGGGATCACCCAAGACCGTGGTTTAATAAAAAAGACATACATTAAGTATTTTCATCTTGAAATAGTATAATTTGACATAGTTTCAATATTGCCCCCAAAATGTTCATGATGTCTTGATGCCAAATTACTAATGTTAATATATTCCAATGGTTGCGTCAATTGTAATCTTGAGTTTTTTTCCTTAATTTTGCCCCTATAACTTTAATTGTGTTAAAAACATTAATAATATGATATTTTATTCATATAATAACTATAATATGTTTTCTCAATATGATTTCTTGTAAGTTATGGTCATGATATTCATGAATTTTCATGTTGTTATAATATATATTTTGCTATTTTTTTGAATGTCTTGGTCAACTTTTATGTCTAAGAGTGAATTGTGATAATAAATAAACATGAAATTTTCATAAGTATTCAATAAACTATTGTGTTGTCATCCCTATCAGATTAGGGGCTAAAAAATAGAAACCAACAAACACCCAACTCTTTGAATCTGGAAACCTGCACACAACCGAGATGAGGAAAAGTGTTGGGGTTATTTTGGAGCTTGCCTCAGTCAAACCCTCGTTTTGGTGTTTCCACCTCCACAAACAAGCAAATGGATAGAAAATAGATGAGACATGTAATAAAATAGATGAGACATGTGATAAAGAGAAACCTCTCTATGTAGGAGAACTTGTATCACAAATGAATAGACAAGACTTGAGTATATTTGTAAATAGATAAGACAAGATAATGCAATAAGAGAGCGTTACCAATAGTTTGTGGCTCCCTCTTGGATTAATAGATGAGACATTGTACACTTGCAAGAGAGACTTGGTTGTTGATGAGACGTGAATTTGGCAAAGCTTCATCGTAAAGAAGAGATGTAGAAGAGAAGAGAGAAAGTTGGAGAGCAAAATGGTAAGAATGAATGAGAATGAGAGTGAAAGGAAGAGTTTTGTGAGTCTGCATGGTTGGGAAGAGTTGTTACACCCATGATTCTATTGTGATGACACGTGTCATGGGAAAATCTTGTGAGATTCCCTCATTTAAACTTGAAAAGTGGGGGGATGCTAGCACATTGCATAGACGTTCACGCACTACACAGACATCTAACTCATAAATTTATAAGAAATAAGGTAGCAGGCTACTAACACTTTGTCATTGTTCCTTATGGAGTTGGAATCGTGAAATTCTGACTCATAAGGTTTTTGTCATAAATGTGGCTAGGTGCCATAAATACAATGGGCTAAATGCACCAGTGTGAAATTGTCATAGGGTGCAATTTTATGACACTACATTTTACCTCCACTTTAGTGAGTTGAATTTTTGGAGAAAAATCAACTACACTAAAGTAGAAAAGAAAACATTAATGCAAGGTTAAAATTTTGAAAATTTTATAGATTTGCATGCAAAAAGGATATTGTAGAGGCCGTAGAGGTTGAGCAAGCAGATACTAGCGATGCCCCTAGCAATCGAGCTCAGTGAGAAACTACTTTGTCGAACGTGAATTTCGTTCTACAAAACTCCAATTTAAGTCAGTTCGAAAATCAAAAGAAGCTACCACGATGAGAAGAATGCTTAAGAAAATTGGGTGATTTAGAAGAAAAACATGATGAAGTGGTGAATATATGCCCCCCCTCCTATTTTTTCCCCCAACTAGGTGGTGCAAAAGCAAGAAGGATGGAGGGACCACATTTGACAGGAAAAATGGGCCAAAAATGACCTATATATACCCAGGTGGGCCCATAGAAGGGTCATTTCCACTATTCACGGTGAGGAGATTGTTGACTTTTGTGAGATAAATTTCAACAAAATGCTTTGTAGATGAGACTACATGGCCCCACAGATCAAGCAGCTCCACACAATAGTAGTTTAGGGAGGGGAGATCGATGAGGCACGAGGAATCTAACCCAACTTTGTTTTTTTAGTGCATTTTTTGAATTTTCCTTTCTCGAAGCAATGTAGGTGTCCAGCCAATGTGGAGGTGTCCAAACAGTGCATCAACCATCAACATCCTTCGAATGCACTGGCGTTTGCTTTGCATGTTGTCGTCGAGCAATGTTTGGCCTCAAACACTAGCGCGTCGTGCAGATGTTTGTGTGGGCTTAGAAAAAAAATGATGTAGAGATAGTAAATTTCTTTCTTATGATGTGGATGGATTTGACGTGAATTTTGTGTCTATTGTAGGAGTGGCTAGAGATTAAAGAGCATGGGGGCATGTACTAACCATGTTGTACGATCGCAACAACCAGATGCACCCAAATGAATAGAATCTATTGTGACGTGGGCATGTGGTGGGTCTACATGATGTCAAAGATCCAGTATCATACACCTATGCTCATGGCACTCATGGAGTGATGGGATGTGAAAACCTCTTCCTTCCATCTGTTGACGCGAGAGATGACCATCATGTTCAAGGATGTGTATCAAATCACCAAACTGCCAATTCAGGGACAACATGTGGCATATGATGAGGCTAGTACAACACATGATGCTACACAGGGCCAACAATATTGTGCTAGGTGAGTGGACCCAGTAGATACCACTAGCCACATCTACATGCAATGGTTGGAGCAAGGGTGAGTGGCCACTCCACTCGTCCAGAGAGTGATGGTTGTTACAGTCACCCTCCATGTTGTGATGGATAGGAAAGACTCTCACCTACATGGGGTCCTCATCCATTGCACCCAAGAGATGGAGGAGCATAGGACTATCTACGCTTGGGATCAGAGCATGCTTGCTCATTTGTACGATGAGCTTGAGTGTTATGTACATTACAAGTAGTATAGTCTCATAGCCTGCACGCTCCTATAGGTGTGGGTGTTTGCACATATTAGTCGGGTTTCCCCAAGGCATTGCACCTAGTACACTGATGGCTCACGCGTACCCATTGGTGCACAACTGGAGGTATGAGGAGCTCAGTTTTTGGTGTTTACAGTTTGATTCTTTACAAGCACAGGATATTAGATGACACCCCTATAGGAGGATGGGGATCTAGCTGACAGAAAGGTGACAACTACGACACATGCAACATGATCGAATCCTAACAAGGTGACCAGATCACATTATTATTCTGTATTACTGGCATTAGGTTGCTTAGCAGTTCAGGCAAGTGCAAACAATCCCTCTAATGTCACCCACATACGTTTGATCGATGAGGAGTGTTACCCGAGCAAGTGAGCATCATCGTCGGACCATTACAAACATCATTGTCAATGACGATGGGTCATATAATGACGATCGACCTCCCATCTTAGGGATCAACAACATTGACATTGTAACATACCCAATGTTCTACCCATTGATTTTTATCATGTTTTAACCCACATGTGAACAAATATAGCAATACAAATTTTTCTTTTCTAATTCAATATCAATATGCACATTTGAAATAACCTCATTCTAGAAACTTTCCCATTGCATTACAATCCAAACATTACAAAAACCCAAGTAATGATTCCATATTACATAATTTCGTGATAACATCTCACTTTTATAATTTCCATGGAGATGGATATATGATTACATACGTAGCTTCTATGAGCATACTGATATAGAGATACAAATGGTCCAAATGTCCCAACATTGGTGCATACATTCTAGATGTCCCCATTCCTTGGTGCATACATTCTAGTTGTCCCCAATACTGGTGCATACATCCTCAAATCTTGGCCACCCAACTGTATGAGAGAGCATCACTAAAGTGTTTTTCCACCAACCATGGACTTACTGCGGTCTCTCACACATCTACCTAACTGGTAAGATGGCCCTACCCTTCGATGAAGAGATTGGTTTGGTAACCTCATAATACTAACCTTCTCAAAGCATGGTGTTGTGTCCTACATATCTAGAGCTTCCATACAATGGCTACAACCTACATGTATGGCAATCCCTACCTAGTATGCAAACTTGGATCACAATGAATTGACAATGTAAACAGTGGAAACTTACACTACTTTGGCCAAAGTATTCATCACCCAGTATTTAGAGTGGAGGTCACACACTCACCAACCTTTCTAGCTTGATTTGGTTTATGACCATTCATACAATTTATATAAATTCCATCTAGAAAGAAAGTGATGACATAATAACTTGACTAACTAGGTTACACCCTTTCCCATGGATTATCCTAACCCCAAGAATAACCAAATTATCCACATGGATAAACATAATGTCACAACATTAAATGACTCTATTTTCAAAAGTACAGTCTTAACAATAAAAGTCTCCATTCAAGAGTGTAATCTCAACAATAAACGACTCCCATCAAAAGTATAATCTCATCAATAAATGACCTCAATCAAAAGTATAATCTTCAACAATAAATGACTTCAACCAAATATATAATCAATAATCAAATGATCAATCAGATTATATAAGTTAATCCCAACCTATTTGCTTCAATTGATAATCAAGTAAACAACCCAACCAAATAGGTTATTCTCAACCTAGGGTTTCAATCAAAAGTGATGTAATGATCAAGTGATCATAAACAAATCATAGAAACTCTCTTTCAATATACCTCAAATATTCACATGTTTATAATGTTCACTATATTTTTGTATAATCTGGAGGACATTAACCTGAGAAGAGTTTGTGATTTTGCGCCTGCAAGGCCTCTTCTCAATACAGCTTTGGGTTGTCAAAATGTGAGTCCTTTTCTAGAATTTCATGAATAGGAATAAACTCTTGATCAAAATAAGAGAATATCATAACCAAAAAATACATCTCTCAACCCTACTGTTGAATATTGATATAACCATCAAGTACACACCCTAACCCTAGGGAAAAGACTCTCTTCCTACTTTCAAGGAGATATGAGTAATCAATCGATTATAGACTATCAACATGGTTTGCATAACCTTGCAATCTATCAATGATGACATGTCCATCATGCCATCATTCCCATTGCATTACTAACCTCATTATCTTCAAAGGTTTACCTAGCATCATAAGCTAACAAATTTCAGCTAGCACTTCAATGTAATATAAATATAGTCTTCTCAATCTAAGTATAGTTCCTAATAACAACATAACCACTCAAATTTCAATATATGGTATATATGTATGCCCCAAATAAAAGGGTTTCACCAATTAATATTTCTACCAAGAATCATGCAAGCTTATCCAAAGTAAGATATAAACCAAGCTCACAAAAGCCAACTTAACACGTATTTAAATCAATCTTTACCAAACAAAGGCAATCATAAACAAATAACCTTTCAATCATAGAATAATAAAGGAATAGAAATCAACATGCATATGTTTAAACTCCAACTGATATTATTTCCTCCCTAGCTCGACTTCCACAAGCTTGCTTGCTACTCCTTCTAAGTTCAACCTATCTTCCACCTCTAGCCTCTTACCAATTCTCTCAGCAATTGCAAAACCACAAAGCAACTCTTTATCTCACAAGGCTCTCAAAATACTCAAGTGCATAGAAAATACAACAGAATAGCAATGAAGAAATCATAATAGAAAGTGTGTAACAAATGGTAGAGATAGCACCTCTATATATACTAAAATCTGATTATCCAAAGACTACAAATAAACTAACAAATATGCCACCTTCCTATCGACTAAGCTTAAGGAATGAGAGGTAGCTGCTAAAAGCATTGATTTACAAACACATACATAGTCAGCTTCTCAATCAAGAATGAGTCATTCATACCCTTGTGACAACAATGAATTAAACTCAAAAGAGCAAGCTACAGTTTCCTTATTGCATTATGAGTCAACTTATCCCAGCCAGCTCGTGCTTGAAGACGTCTCATGTTTACTCACTGCTGTGCGTTGGTTCAAAGCTTAGAACAGACTTCTAATAACTTCAGACCTCATTGAAAATGGCGCCACATTCATACTTACACACCCTCTATTCATGCGCGGTTGGAAGACAAAGTCAGCAACGTTTTAACTGAGCTTTGCTTTCACTTCAAGCACAACTTATAAGTCTTTCACTTATTCTTCCTTATGCGCTTTAGGTGCAGCATCAAACTTGACCATTATACTCTACATGACGGCGCTTTTACATGCTCCACTCTTATATTACTTTGTATTTAAACCTACCTCTTAAACTTATGCGCTATACTTAAACTTCTCTCACAAGCGTTGCTCATATATATTATAATGTTGGCTTAAATACTCATTTCATGCAATGGCATTTATCTACCTCACTTAAGTGCACTTTATGTGCTGTTCTCATCATTTCACATATGTGTATTCATTAAACAATACTTTACAAGCTTCATGTGTTATATATATACGCCCAAGCTACTTGTTGCGCATGTTTTCAAAGACAATATAAACAAAATAGCCACCGTTTATATATACTTATCATTTAAAATCTACTCCACATTAATATTCATATATGCATGTGCTATCATTATATACATGATAGTATATATATATATATACCATTATTATAATATATATAGTATATATATTTATTCATGTAAAAACATTCTTTGGTATTTAAATATATTCACAAATTATATATAATAGTTTATATACATTAATATGTACGTATAGGTGTATATAAACCTACTCATATATATATATATATATATATCAATATCATTATTTCTAACATCAAAATATATACATATATATTTACGAAGAACGTATACTCATAACAAAGATCAAGAAACGTGATTCAACCAAAGCAACAATCACAAAATCAAAGACCAAAACCAAAACCAATTAAAGATGACCATACAATCTTTCCAATATATCCAAGACTTCAACTAGGCGTTTACTCACCAAATCCTGGCTAACTTGACCCATCTTAACCAAACTAGGGTGTGAGTGCGTGAAAGCTCAAGTAGGCACATTAGGGTTACCAGACCAAGCTCCTCTCCTAAGTGATACTACCCCTCTCGTACCCGAGGGCTTGACTCCTTCCTACATCCAACTTAGTGCATCACATAAGTAGTTAGCCGTTCACATGGAATCCATTTGTATCATAAATCATTTGCATCATCAAGCATTAAAGTATTCACATTGCAATACATATTCATTCATCACATTTTCCATCAGTATATAGAACATAACCATACCTTAAAAACTAATGACATATTAATGCATTTTAAGTATTTCATTCATCTATCAAACATATTAAAGTCATGATTTACATGTATCATCATTTTCACTCATGAAGGTAAAAGTAACTTGGTAACTAAGAGATGGGGTATAATGGATGTCACCCATGGTTTTAGAGCATGGTGGCCGATTATCGTCCCAATCCTAATTTCCTAACACATGCCCCCATGGGAAATGTCAATGTGTAGGAGCTAGGAGGAGAGGATCTTAGTGGTAGTGGGCAGAGCGACATAAAGGCCCAAACTGTGGCAAAGAGTATCATCACGTCCACATGCGGTCCTAGTCTCATTGACATCTCCTTCTGTGACTGTCATCCCTCCTACAATGACAGTAGAAGCAATAAGACCCAGTGTTGCACCTCCATTTGATCCGCACTAGCAGGTTGGGGACCCAGGTATGAGAGTGGTTAATGTTATTCCCTTTTAGTATTTTTCATTTCAACTTATCTCATACATACATATATATATACATATATATATACATATATATATACATATATATACATATATATATATATATATATGTAAATGTATATGTATATATATATATGTATATATATATATATGTACATGCTTTTATATGATCATGTACTAATAGCATCTACTTCTATATGGTTGCAGCTAACACACAAGAGTGGTTCGCCTTCATCGAGTAGTGCATTGTTGAGGTTGATTCAAGTTTTGTTGATTCCTTCTAGTGTTATATGTATGAGCTACAACTTTATAGGAAGAAGTTGTAGATTGCAAGAATCTCATGTAAAGGTTTGGCAAGCCAATAGTGACTGGAAGCCCATGAATAGAATGAAGTATTTTAGGATATGAACTAGTGAGAGTCACGTAAATGACATGTCTCTTAGGTCTTTGCGGAGCTGCAGAAACTATGACTCTATTCATAGACTCTTTGACTTGCGATGAACAAGTAGACGGTTATGGTGATGAAGTTTGTTTAGGAGATCTATAGATAGAAAGAGAGATCTATAAGAAATCATCTAGGGCATCATCCAACATATTGAAATCTTATTTGGAAAAAGCATCATCAAAATCTTTAAAACTTTGATGAAAAAGGTTTGACATGATTTTGATTCACATCAAGTTCACAAAAATGTAATGGAGGGGATTCGCTACTCCCGAGTCTCTAAGACAAGGAAGAGTTTGCAGTAATGAGTAAATAGCCCATGATTATGCCAATGTACAAAGCTTAAGTGATAGAGGTACAAAATGAAAGAGATTGCAAAAGCATAATGAAAGGAAAGACTAAGCTAAGAAGATAAAACTGCTAATTACCAAAAACCGGTAGTAGATTACAAAATACTGATTAGAAAAATAGAAAGAAGAAAGCTTACAAAATCTTCCCTAAGAAGGATATAGTCATGGCCAACAGATGCCAGTGCATCGCGTGGACATTTGCACATCACGATGTCATCCCTATCAGATCAAGGGCTAAAAACCAAAAATTAGTAAACACCCATCTCTTTCAATTTGGAAACTTGCACACAACCAAGATGAGGAAAAGTTTTGGGGTTGTTTCAGGGCTTGCCTCAATCAAACCCTCATTTTGGTCTTTCCACCTCCATGGACAACCATATAGATAGAAAATAGATGAGATGTGTAATAAAATAGATGAGACGTGTGATAAAGACAAACCTCACTATGGAGGAGAACCTGTATCACAAATTAAACGAGAAAAGTATATTTGTAAATAGACAAGACAAAATAATGCAACAAGAGAGTGTTACCAATAGTCTATGGCTCACTCTTGGCTTGATAGACGAGACGTTGTATGCTTGCAAGAGAGCCTTGGTTTTTGATGAAACTTGAACCCGGCAGAGCTTTGCCACAGAGAAGAGATGTAGAAGAGAAGAGATCAAGTTGAAGAGCAAAACAATAAGAATGAATGAGAATGAGAGTGAAAGGAAGGGTTTTGTGAGATTGCATGGGTAGGAAGAGCCGTTACACCCGCGATTCTATGTGACGACACATGTCATGGGAAAAGTTCACAAGATTCCCTCATTTAAACTCAAAAAGTATGGAGATGCTAGTGTGCCATGCAAACGTCCATCCACCATGCAGGCGTCTAACTCACAACTTTACAAGAAATGAGGTGGCATACTACTAACGCTTCCTCATTGTCCCTTATGGAGTTGGAATCGTGAAATTCTAACTCATAAGATTTTTGTGATAAATGCGGCTAGACACCATAAATGCAACAAGGTAAATGTGCAAGTGTGAAATTTCCATGAGGTGCAATATTAGGACACTACAAGTACTTTTTTTAATATTGTAAGCTTTTTAAAATGTTCATTTTTCTTTTGGTCCAACACCTTCTTGATTGTGGATTTTTGCTAGGCAGAGAAGGAATTTATCATTCAACCTTCTCTACATAGAAATAGGAGTGCATTGGGGCCATTATCCTTATACCTATTGAGGAGGCCTTGCTCCTTTTATCTCACTAATGGTTGTCGCCAAAAAAAATGGGGGGACTATTGACAAAAGAATTTGAAGGATTCACCATGGTAATTAATTACCTTAGGTAGTATTCTTTAGGATTCAACATTTTTTTTTTAATTTCTAATAATGTGTACATTTGTTAATAAAATTAATATTTTTCAAAAAAATGAAATTTTTTCCTTGAAAATAAATGATGCTAGAATTTGCCAAAATTTTATAGAAAATTTTATGGGCCTTTTCTTAAAGTTATAACCATTAATGTGATTTTAGCTTCTCATTAAGATTTTCTATTTTTCTCCATGTAACTCTTGCTTGAGTAGCAAGGTTCTAGTTTTTAATTGTTCCAACTTGATTCATTATTAATCCAATGAAGAGAAATGACAAGCACAATTAATTTACATATTATCTAATAACTTATTTTGACTATAATGGTTGATATTCAAGGTTATTTTAGTTTACACATTTATTTTAAGGGCCTTGGGCTACTATGGACTATTTGCAAATGATTACAACCCACATTGAAGCTTACTAAATGCAACTCATATGGCTACAAATGTTGATTTTAGCATTGTGTATTCATTTATTCTTAAATTCAATGTAAATTTTATGAATATCATTCAACTAGATTACGTGCCTATTTAACAACATGCACACACACATACATTTTGAGTCTGTAATTATCTTCAATGCTGCTAAGAAAGTATAATGAACTTACATATTCTTTAATTTTTTTTTTACTTTGACACTTATTTGAAGTTCACAAATTTAGATTAAAGATCCAATTTGAATTTAGTTTGAAAATAACTAAATGTAGTCTCCAATGGTTTTAAACAAGGAAAATGATATTTATTTATTCTTAAATATCATGTAAAGCAGTTATGATTATCACTAACCTTTTATGTACCTAGCATCTCAAACTCTTGCTCAAATTTACCATAACATGGAAAATTATATTTATTTATTCTTAAATATCATGTAAAACAGTTATGATTATCACTAACCTTTTATGTACCTAGCACCTCAAACTCTTGCTCAAATTTACCATAACATAAATTAGGTTTAATGTTGTTATGAAGAGAGGTATCAATTTTGCACATGGATAACAGTATTTAGTAAACCTCTTTTTCTAAGATTTAACCATGGGTTGAGCCCCTTTATACTAGTTGTAGGTTAAACTAAGATTAAAATCAACAATGCATGTTCTAGATCTTAAGTTTCCACTAGTAATGGATGGTGAAATGTTGTCTCAAATTTTGACACATTTGACAATTTAAATTGTAGGTGGAAGGGTTGTAAATTTAGCACACAAATTGTCATACACATCAATCCATATGGGCAGCAACCTTTTTGCTCAAAACCTTTATCTAACTAAATTTTAGCTCCTAAATCATCTCATTTCCTCTTGTAAAACATGATAGTTGGGATTAATGCAAGATTTGTGGGAGAATCCTAAATATTTTGTAGGAGAATTATAAGTAACCATCACAAGTAAATTATGGATAATGTGATCCATTACTCTCAATAGTGGATACTTTGATTGATATCTTTAAATTATGAATAATGTGATGCACTATTTTCAATATTATATATTATGACATATATCTTTAATGTACAATGAGTGATTAATTTAGAATTGAATCTATTAGTTGAAAATATTTTCATTGTTAATTATGCTTTGCAAATAATTTTTAAATTATTGGAGAAGTTATAAATGTTACTTTAGGGACTATTTTGCAAGCCATTTTCTTTTGAGTCTATCCATATATGTGATCAAACTAAATTTTGACTCCCTAATGATTGAACCAATAGAAGGAGCTCTTATCCTAGAATTATGTAGGTTAATATTTTATTAACTCTTCATTTAACCTTCATGATGGCATGGTTGTGAAGAACTTTATGCTCCAACTAAAGGTTATACTTTTTTTAAATAAATACTCAACACTCTTCCCTTAATGGAAATTTATCTTTTATTGCATGCTTATGGACAACCAATCAAAATGTTTTGATAATAGAAGTGATTAATTGAATGAACAAAGAAGTTTGAGTAGCTATGGAGCTAGTCTTAAAAACATTTTAATGGATGTCTTCCATTCATGGGGGACTCAGTAATTTTTATTAATTTTATTTACAAATCTATGGCTTCATATACTCTATAGGTTTCGTCCAACAATTAGTGGCCCACTTCGAGTCTAGATTTTATTCAAAAATTATTAGCCTAAAATTTGTAAAGTAATAATTTATAAACTAATAGTGTAGGCTCACAAATATGGAGTCTCAAAATCTATTATTCCTAATAACCATATAAAATTTTGATCCTTCCTACAAAGGAAACCAAATAAATTAATAATTGTTCATATTCTCCAATTGCAAACTATTCATGCTTTTTATATCTAAATGTTTTGCTATGTGACATTCAATTCATATTATACTCATACTAAAGTGTTAGTATAACATATTCTATGTGCCTTCAACTAGATGAACTCTATATTTGTCAACTTTGATAGCTAAATTAAACTTTGTATAAGATCCTTCTTTTGATGTTTGAATTATTTTCTTGGTAGATAAATTCATTCATGAAATCCAAGACATTAAATATATTTGAAGATTACATCAAGAGGTTTACAAAGAAGATCCTTGACATGTGCAATAATATAAACGTGGAAATAAAATCATTTAAGTATAATCATTATTCATCTAGGATCAATTGTAATTGCAAGCTATATTTTAAACGATTGTATGCATTTCCTTCAAATATAAATATATTATCACACCTTTGTCTATATATTAATAAAATAATACCTACCATGCTAGTGTCAAAATAATATAATTAGGAAGGTGGTTTAATAAAAAAGACACACATCAAGTATTTTCATCTTGAAATTTAGTATTTAATTTGATGTAGTTTTGTCATTGTCCCCAAAATGTTCATGATGTCTTGATACTAAATTACTAATTTTAATATCTTACAATGGTTACACCCATTGTAATCTTGACTTCTTTTTTTTCTTCAATTGTGTCTATGTAATTTTAATTGTGTTAAAAACATTAACAATATGATGTTATGTTCACACAAATAACTATAATATGACTTATCAATATTGTCTCCTATAAGTTATAATCATGATATCAATGTATTTTCATCTTGTTATAATAGATATTTTGCTATTTTTTGAATGTCATGGTCAGTGTTTATGTATTAAAGTGAATTGTGATAATAAACAAACATGCAAAATTCAAATGCATTCAATAAGTGATTTAATGTATCTAACAATGTCTATAATACAAAAGGTGAAAAATTCAAATGTATTCAATAAGTGATTCAATGTATCTAACAATGTCTATAATACAAAAGGTAGATAAGCCTATAATTTCTAAGAATAATACATTTTAATGCAATTTATTACAAATGTTTCTAAAAACAAAATATGTCATTAGGAAAGATACATGCCTTAAAAATAACTCTCTTATGATTAATACTTGTTGCATTAGCATTAGTATCTTTAAAAATCATCATTAGTGTTAATAAATAAAAAACAACTTTCTTATGATTAATACGTGTTGCATATGTGTTAAGTATCTTTAAAAATCATCATCAATATTAATAAATTAAAATATCTTGAAAGCTCTTTTTTTACAAATCATAAAAAATCTTTTAAATTCATTTAAAAAAATTTAAAAAATCATTAACAAAGTTTAACAAGTGACGCAAGCGTCGAGTTCCTGCTGACAAGTAGAAAGCATTTAGATGGTAAGGAGAGTGGAGGGGAAAATGTACTGTGTATACTTAAAATTTGAGTTGTTATGTTTTGTCTATACAAATATAGATAAAATTAGGTTTGAAAGCATGTAATAACATTTAATCAAAACTTAGACACAAATAGATGAGATTGGACAAAATGATGTCTTAAGAACATTTAATAGCATCTTGTCATAAAAAATTTCGAATTAAAAATTGTTGACCAAAGACAGAAGATAAAATTTTATCAAACTTACAACATGAACCAGTTAGATTGGAAAAATGATCTATTCCACCCCAATAATTAACATGACCAAATGCCTTTTTTGTATTAACTGGAAAGCCAAATGGTGAATAAATTTTGATGACACTGTCTGAAAGCATATCAACAGCAAAACCCTCAACATAAGAGAAAACCAATTGAAATACTAAGGACTTTATAGACATAAGAGCATATATCAGAAGCGGTGATTTCTCAATTCATTTGCAGTTTGCATTAGCCAACATCAAGTTTTTACAAATGCCATCATTTACCCTTACATAGAAAAATTAAAAAATACCAATTTACCAAGGATAACATTGCCCCACAAGGCAAATGGCCAAACACAAATGAAAACATTAAAAAATCATAGCCCAATGGATTTTTATTTATACCATAAAATATAACAAATAGCGTCCTCAATGGATACACATTTTACATTACATATAGAATGCCACTACACAAGATCATTTGAGGCTGAAAGAAACTAACTTGCACTTTAAAAAGAGAAACAGTCAATTGAAACACTATAGGTACTGAAACATGCTAACTACAGTTGAAATAAAGAGATGAAAATTTGAAGAATAAATACATGAATTCAAGTATCTCTCATCCACAGGTGTCCTAAGATAGTGTTGCATTTCCTCATTTGATGAACCATCTGTACATATGAATGCGTAAATATAAATACCAACAAACTTTCATTCTAGCAGACATGCCCATCATTGACAATAGTTGAAGTACTTCATATTGCATCATAAACAAATAATAAACATGCCTAGAAAAATGAATTATAATTAAATTATAGATATAAGAGTTGAAAATTAGAGTTGATTCCCTATACAAGTACCCCAAATTCATTGATATATCTGAGGATTTAGATATAAAGCTTTTGGATCCATCACCTACAAATCAATCCAAGTGTTGCATAAAGAACTTCATTCATCATAATCCATTTGCACTAACAACCAAGTCATGCAGATAAACCCCAGTGAAATTATAGTGTAACATAAGATGCATGTTGGTGAAAATAGATATACATTACATACATGGATTGAATTAAGGGCATAGAGTTATGGAACTTCATACAACTTATTATACAAAATTTAATCTGCCTAGAATAATTAAAACATATAGATATCACATTGAGCTACAGTTGACACAACACAAAATTTTCCAGCAATCGAAAGCAAGTAATAAAGACGTTTTAGACAAAGCTGAGCTTATTGAAATATCATTACTTAAACACATGTTGAAAGTTACAGTTATTATATAATTAACAAAATACAAAGGCACAAAAACTAACATCAACAGGCAAAAAAAAAACCACTCAGATGCATTTAAAGCAATCTGCAGAGAAAGAAATTGTTGCACATGTACTCAACGTAGTCAACAAAAAAGGCAATTGTGGCATTATATCAGCATATTCTATTGTATGGATATTGCACATAGGTAGAATAATTACCTAACATATATGTTAGAGGAACATAGAAAACAACTGTTTTCATAGGTGCAAAAAGAAAATTAGATTTATAGATGTTAGAGTATATGCTAAGACTTCAAAATAGTAACCTACGATGTGACTTATAGAAAATTAGATGGCAACAACTGTTTTTTTTTTAAATGTATAATAGGAGTACTGTTTCTTCAAAATGAAGATGTCTTCAGCATGTGAAGAGCAAAGATATCCATTCCAACATTAGAAAGCGAGAAAATTGAAATCCAAAAAATATTAGTCTCATTTCTTGTATTCTTTATTCCTTGCAATATCAACAATATGCTTACTATAAGAGAAATAGTTTTTGTAGAATTTGAGAAAAAGTGTTAAAATATCAAAGAAAATAAGTTTGCATATGAGTAATTTGTTTACCTTGTGGTGGCATTTGTTGTTCATTTGCTAAGGCAAATGGCTTCAATTATGACATTGTTTTGGCCAATGCTGAAATGGCCTTCAATGCTGAAGTCTCGCAGTGTGAATATGACTGCTGATTTGTCTTTGATATAGTCTTCAAAGCTCACGTTTTGGAGAGTGGGCAGTAGATGCTGCATGGTGAGCTTGTCAACTGAACAATGGATTGTTTGTTTGTTGTATGTTGTGATAGTAGTTTTTAGATGCAAACAATATGTGTAATTGACTTATTGGTTGCATTGATTGCAATGAGCAGTTTTCTCCTTGAGCGTGCCATAGCTGGTGAATTTGTATTTGTATTTTGGACAACATGCATGAAATGGATTGGAAAATACATTTGTTGCTCTTAAAGTCCCGGAGACCTACAAAATTTGTTTGAATATTGTTAGAAGAGGTAGAAAATACAAGTTTGAATGTAACAGTTGAAAAAATTGAAATTAGGTACCTTAAATGTTGAGTGTAATAAGCTATCCAACCTTTCCATGGTTCTTTTGTCATTGAATTTACAGATAAATGTTGAGTGGCATGTGTGGAATGTGTTCTTTTGATCTATTTTTTTTACAATATTCTTGCAAAGCATTGTAGGAGTTTTATTTCTATGTAGTTGGTCTTCTATTGCAAAGTATTGTTGTTCATATGCTGGTCGCAGTTGAATTGCAAATTGGTTACCTATTTTCTTGGCACCAACCACCAACACACCTATTGTTCCAGCTGGGTACTCATTTGTGGTTGTTAGTAGCTGGTTGATAGTTTTACTTGGAATGAATTTGTACTCTTCACAGAGGCATATGATGTTTTCAATTGTGCTTGTGTTTGTTAAAATCATAATGCAATCACAATCGCCTCTGTAATAATCTATTCTAGGTGCAATTTCAAAACCTGAAATTAAAATTGTTGATCTTGGAATTATTTTGTGTTCATGTTGGTGGACAAGGTTTCCACTAACATTTAATGTAATTGTCATTTTTGCTTTGTCATTTGTTAAATCAGCGCACAACATTTCTTGTGTTTTGTTGGCTTTGTCCAATGTTGCTTTGTAGACGACGAGCACATCACCTTGGAAAGTGTCTCTTGCTCTTTTTGCATTTAGCTGCTCAATTGAAATGACGTTAGGTTTTTTCACTTTTGTTCTGCAAACAATTAGAGCAATGTTATTTTAATATTGGTAATTTGGGCAAATGGGTGTGAAAGGATAATACTGTAAGTACTTTACCATTGTATTGATTCTTCTTGCATAGTTTGTATTTGCTTTGCTTGTCTTTTTGTTGCATCCATTGATGTCCTGCAAAGAATTGATATAGTATTGGAAAATGTATTGCAAAATGTATTAGTGATATAGGCTTATATTTGGTACAAAGTTGAATTGATCTATTTCATAAGATGCAATTTTAGAAAAGTTGGATTGTGGTCAGTCCAATATGCCTCTAATTTGTAAATGGAGCATATACTTGTAGTTGTGTTAGACCAAATGTGGTCAATTAGCAGCTTGTTCATGTTGTGTGATTGGTTTAACAAAAATTGTATATTGTTGTTTTGCATATAATTGTGAAGTATTATTTTGCTTTTGTTTTCTGAAGACATGTCCACATTAAAACCGCCTACAATGTACAACATGTTATTTGAATTTGTGTATGTAATAATTTTTTGCAAGATTGCTATTATTTCATCAATGGCAGTTCTAGGTTTTGCATAAATATTAGAAACATTGAGTTCATTGGTAGGTAGTACTATTGTTGATGTGATGGCTTCGATATTTTTTGATTTGTGTTGCTTTGTTTTCAATAGAAATAGATGTTTCTTAGTTAAAGTTGTTATGCCATGTATGGTATGTATAGTGAAGCTATTAAAATGTTGGAGTAAGATGTTTGGTTTAGAGGGATGCATATGCACTTCTTGTAGACATAAGATGTCATATTGCATTATGTCGTAGTCATTGACAATGTCATCTGCATGTGCTTTTAAGCTGTGAGTGTTTAATGTGCATAGAAGCATATGTGATTTATTGTGTGGACATGTACTTTGGTTGTCAAATTGAAATTGTGCACATGATTGAAGGCGAGACATTTCTAGTTGTATTTTGTCCTTAACTTTGAAGTTTTTTGCAGTTAAAGGTTTTAACAGAAATAATGATTCTATTGATTTCGTTCGTGACAGGGTTGTATAAGTTAATCCATGTTGTCTAATGCATGTCGGGTCAAAAGCCAAAGCTTGCATTGTCAATCCTTGGGACCGGTGTATGGTCTGTTCACATGCTACTTGTATTGGGAATTGTTTTCTAATTGTAATTTTCTTATTTGTTGTAATTTTTTGAATTGGCCTACTAATGTGCAATATAGGCACCCATTCTTTGTGAATTACATCAGTGTAGCATTGTGCTAGTTTTGTGCATTGTTGGTGTCTAATTGATGGGTCATTAAATTTGATCTAGACAATATCAATATTTTTTTGTTTTGTAGATGCTTTAAATATTCCATCTGAACCGTTTACTAGGCCATCCTGTGTGTTGTAGTTGCCTACATAGATTTTGACAAGAATGTTTGGTTTTAAGCATATTTGAGCTAGAAGGCTAGTTGTATGACTATAGAGTCGTATTGCATTGAAATTTTCATCATGTTCATCAATTGCATCTAGTACTACCATTTGAGTTGGAATGATTGATAGCAATTTATTGTTGTGTGCATCAACATCGATTTTCCTATAGAAGAGGTATGGAAGTATTGGATCCAATGGTGTAGGACGAAAGAAAACTTGGTTGAGATAATGTATGTCATCATTTGTTTGGATGCCTACTCGTAGTCTATTAAGGATTGAAATAAAATTTTCATCCTTTTGTCTCATAGTTGTGACCAGTGAGTAGCATTTTATGTGTTCTTTCCAGAAACTATAAGGCATCAGTTCAATTGCAGTAGGTTTACTCTCAAATACCACGGAGTCAAGGACGGGTTGTGCTTGGTAGAGGTCACCACAAAATATTGTATCAAGATTTCCAAAGTATGTTGTAGGTATTTGCATTATGTCTCGTAGTCGTCTATCAATATATTGTAGGAATGTTGAGCCTACGAATGATATTTCGTCTATAAGGAATACATGTAATTGATCATCTAGTGCTTTGACATAGTGTCTAGCACTTCAGTATTCAATGGAAAAAATTCTGATGTGTTAAAGGGTATGTGAAATGTTGAATGTAACGTGATTCCTCCTATGTTGTAAGCTGCTTTACCTATATATGCAGTTAGTAAGCCCTTAGGTTTGTCTGGATTGTTGTCAATAGAGTTGCTATAGATGCGAATGAGAGCTTGGTATATGACTTTTGCTGTGAAAGTCTTTCCTGTTCCAACTCCACCAGTCAAAAACAAGTGCAATGGTTTTTTTATTTTTTTCATCTTTTTTAGGAGAACATCTTTAACAATTGCTTATTGTTCTCTATTTAACATTCACCTTAACTTGTAGTATTCGTTGTTGTCTATTGTCTGTGGATGCTTTGCGATTTCAAATGCATTGCAATGCATGGTATTTGGTTTATTATGGCCTATGTTTGGAAGGTCTGTTTGTATGTCATATTCATTTTGTCTAAGTTTTGTTGGTATTTCCAACTTGGTGTCATTGTAATCTTCAAGAGTCTCGAGTTAGTTTATAGCTTTTTCAATGTCACCCCATGTGGAGTTTCTGTTATGGGTAAACTTTGCATTGTTCGGGCAGATGGTTTTTCCATGGTACATGTATGCATGTTCCCAAGAGGCAAAGTTTTGTTTGAGTGTACTCTCATTTATAGTAAATGGTACATAGAGAACCAATTGCTCTCTACAATGATTTTCTATATCAAAGTGTTTGTTGAAATTGATAAACCGTATTACATTTGGTTTGGATTTTGGCTTAATTGTAGTGCCATTTTTGTTGTATCTTGAAACAAATTCTGCAAGACATATGTCTATCATTTTTTGAGGACATTTTAATTAGTAGTCTATTATAGATTTGGAAAGTACATTTTCTGATTCATCTGGTTCGTTGTTTAATTGTTTGACAGATTTTAGTATAAATGTATGGTCATTGTCAAATCGTGTATCAATGAATATGCATTTTCTTGAGGTGTAATTTAATCATGGTAGTGATAAAACAATATGAGCTGCTTGTTGTGATGACATTTGTTGCAAGTTGAGCAAGGCATTTCCAAGTTTACTTACCATTCTTATCGCATCAATATTGTCTTGTTGGTGATCTCTACGTATTCTTTTAAATGCATATGTCATTGATTTGTCTACTTTTGCGATATAGGAGCTACAGTACATTGCTATGGCGTATGCATTAAGCACAAATTGGGCATCTGTAATGGCCTTCCAAAGATCTGTAATTTTCCTTGCAAAACTATTGTTCCATATTTGTGATGGTTTTCTTTGTTAAAAAAGTGTAGGTTTGTTTACTATTGAGCTTAAAGCTATAATGTATTCATCCTCAGTTAAGTTTATTTCATTTATAAATATTTCAAAACTGAATGTTTTGCCATAGTTTGCGTTTTGGAGTTTCGAAAAAATGTTGGAAGCATTTGAAGTTATTGCTTCAATCTACTCTAGTATTGGTAAAAGTATTTTTGTCTTTCGCATTGGTGGGAAAGGGAAATTGTATCTACAAAGTGTTTTTCTTGATCTCCTACATTTCTTTGTGTGATGATGCTTGTGTAATGTGGCCAAAGTAGGCTGCAAATCTTCAGTGCTGTAAGTAATGTACTTGTCAACAAAAGCTTTGATGTCCATGTTATTTTCTGTGTAGATTGGCACATTTTCTACCCATAGTAGCAAATGATCATGTTCATTTCCTCGATTTTGGAACTTAGTCACAGAGAAGTAATCAATGACATTTCCAAAGAAAGAATCATCTGTAAGTATCAATTTTTTTATTGCATTTTTCCTATGTTTATAGTAGCGTGCACAAGTGATAGGGTCTTTCTTGATCAGTTCAAATTTGTCAGTATGTGTTGGGGTATTAGATTTTTTATATTTTTGCACTAATTGGTGTAGATTGTGTAACTCTTGTAGTGTGTCTATTAGAGGATCCCAATTTTGCTCAGCACTAGTGAAAGTGATGAAAAATGTTGGGGGTCCTATTTGTCGTATCATTGCAAATACATTTTTCTTAAGTTGTTGTGTATAGTCTGGAGATATTCTTATTCTTTTGAAGTCGACATATCCAATATCTGATTTTAGAATTTTCTCTAGATTTGGTTTGTGTTTAACATCCTTGGCGAATAGCTTTCATCCTTTTAACTGGCCCTTTCATATTCTTATTGTCATTGTAGACAAGACTTGTATTAGTATCTTGATAGCTTTGAAAAATATGTTTGTTGTGTGATATGCAAACTACCTTTGTGATTATAAAAGCTCCCATTGTGCTATTTTCTGATATGTGAATTTTTTTACAATGTCATCGTCGCGTGGCTTTCCAAAGAATAAAGTTGGGAAATTCATTTCCTCAACATACTTGTCTTTAAAGATTCTGATTGGATAGTTATGTTCTGAAGGTACAATTTTAATGATTTTGTCCTACATCCTATGTATACTTCTGGATTCAGTAAACCCGTGTATCAAAGTTTCTGATGGATTTTCATGTTCCATTTCATTATCTGAGTCTGTTTCACTTGTGCTAAGTGGACTGTTGTCTTCATTTTCTTGAATTCTTTGTATAACTTGTTTCCAGTCCTGGTTGACTTGAACTTTGTGCATTTTGTATAGTGTTGTTTTTGTTAATTGAGTCAAAGCTTGCATGATGATATTTGGTCACACCATGCCTTTTTGAAATGCATTTGTATATTGTAAACACCTTTTCAGCAAAACAATAATTGTTTGTGTTGTTAATCGACTGTGGTAATGCCTTTTGTATAATATTCATGTCAACAGGGACATTAATGATGGAACCTGTTAGGCCTATTTGAGATCTTGCATCCTAGTTCCCAAAATTATGCAAATGCAATTCTAAGCGACACAAGTCATTCTTCTAGGTGGGTCAAAATTTGTACATATGACAATGGCCTATTAGTTCTAATTTTGTGTGGGGTGGCGTACTTTGGGATAGTGGATTGTTTTAATGCAGAGTAACATACTCGACATATGCAGTTTGTCAATGTTGGGAAATTTGATTGTACCAGTTCACAATATAGCTATTTTTGTTTCTCTTTGAATATTGTGGTGCCCTTGTTGAAACACAAAACTTGACAAATTGTACATGTATGTTTTGGTGTATCTTGTATTGTAACTTTTGTAAATTTGTATCGGTGACAACATTTCTTTTTCTTTGGACTCTTAGGTATAGTTTGATTTTGTTTCTTATTTCTAATTAAATTCTTAAGATGGTGAAGTCTTATTGTTGATTCATGTTTCAAATTGTTTTCTTTGATCATGCGAATCAGATTGTTGTTGCTTCTATGTAGGTTTTGTGTCTTCATGGAATGAGTAGTTTGGTATTGTACGTTATTTCTGATGAGCTTTTTAAGTTGATGTAACCTTAGTAGCCGTTGGGAAGTAAGATTTTGTGTTTAAATTCTTACAAGTGGTTCAAAGTGTCCACTTAGAGAGTTTGTGTCATGGAATAGTATAGAGACTGATTGTGTGTGACCAGAATTGTTGAAGTCTAAGTACTTTCTTCCTATTTTTGTTGACCAAAGGCATATTTGTATGTTCAACCATTTGGATAGTCAGTGAATGCAAAATAAGTCACCCCATAATCCACATTCACTATGGTGTGTGCTTGGTTTCGCAGATAATCACATTCTGCGGAGATATGTTTCTGGGTCGAGTACTTTGTGCAATCTATATAGAGTGTCAGGATCTAGTTCATCGTTGTATGATTTAATTGCCTCTTCATCCTTTTTTTGAAGGCAACTTAAGAATTAATCTATAGCTCCATTTCGTAGTTGAATGGATGTGTAGCAATTGTTAAGTAGTAATTGTAATGAGTCAAACAAACAGTCTCCAACATTGTATGTAAATGTGCTTAAGCTCCATTTTAAAGTGCATTGTCAATGTTGCATATTTGTGGGTGCTTTGCAAATTGGTAGGTCTCAATGTCTATCATTTCTTTTTTTTAATTTCTTGATGTGTTTTAGGCTAGAAGAGGTTTTCTACTTGCAGTATTGAAAGGTATTGTCTAAATTACCAAGGTTGTATGGCCAATGTATAGTATTTTTCTATGTTACCTATTTATCTTTATCGTGTCACCTCATTATGCTACCTAGTGCTTGTTTTCCTGTGTGACAAAATTGGTACTCTCAATGTTATGTCATACAAGTCTTCTATGTACATGCAACTGTTGTAATAATGTTTAACTTTGAAATGCATATAGTATTAAATGCATACTAATCCTTTAATGCATTATATGCAATTGTAATAGGGAAAGTTGACTATTTACTTAAGTTTATATGACATTTCATATAGAGAAGAATTTTTTTTGAAGCAAAAAGAACGGAAAGGATTGATTCTCCAATTTGGCCTTGTACTTTGTCGCTATATGGTTCAGTATACTTGTACTGTTGTAGATATTTGTCTCCCACTGTGTTGGATGTACCAATTCCTGTTACATCGACAAATCAAACAAATGAGTACAGTGGGTGACCTATACTATGCAAGTCATAAACACTAAACAATATTGTCATGTAGCTTTGTTTGCATGCAATACACAATCAACAAGAATCTTTTTTGCTCATATTGCCAATCTCAGTGTATGATCATAAAATGTTTCTTTTAATTTGTTTAGTTTGCATTTGACAACATATTTCTCATATTAAGTGGATACATTTAAGGTGCATTATAAGAATTTTTGGTAAAATTTAAGCCGTGATAAATAAAATCATAGATAAAAATTGGCGGCTAAGGGGTATAGAATAAAAATATTTTTTATATTTGGAAATTAACTTTTATCTCTTTTTGTATTAATGAGAGTAGCTCTAAAAATCATTTTTGTTTATGAAAATTAGGAAAATAGGAAGGCTTAGATTGATTAAATAAAAAATGAAAGATTAAAACTGGCAGTTGGGCGTACAAAATCCATGGATGCATAGTGAATGCATTAAATGGCATCTGGTTGGAGGAGAAGCCGCTAGAACTGGTGGATGGCTACGCACGGTCAGTGTAATTTGTTTATTTAATATAGATTAAAGCCCAACAAATCACTATGGAAATCTTTGCTTTGTTAATTATAGCTACAATTTTAGCAGAAACCCAATCAATTGAGTGCATTTAATGCCAAGGTATTTGATGGCATTTTGATGAGAATACTGAAAACTTCATGTTATGGCATTTATTGCATTGTGCAGATGTTTGCATCAAAGTTCTTGCAATTTGCTTTTAATGGGGAAATAAAAAATTTCAAATCTATCTATGTGACCTTAATTCTTGAAATTAGAAATAGAATCTTATATATTTAAAGTACATAGTGTGATTGGGTATATGAGCAAAAAAATCCTCATTCAAGTTGTTTTGTATGCAAAAAAAACTATAGAAAGATATTGTTTCACCTTTATGAGTAACACAATACATGTCATTCATTGTACTCATTTGCAATGTCAGATTCTCAAATTAACTTTCTTGTTTTTTTGCAATGCAATAAGAATAATCCTACTAAGTGATTCAAGTAGTATTATTTGATTGTCTGGCAATGTTATTAAATGAAAACATGTTCATAAAACTTTATGAAATTTCTATATGGAAGAATTTTTATTGCACTTCAAAGAAAGTAGAAAGTTAATTTGAAAAGCTGACCTTGCACTTTGTTGTTGAATGATTGAGCACACTTGTAGCAATGTGGATCTTTGTCTCCTATTGCAATCACAAGGATTTATTCCTGGTTCAAGCACAAATTCGACAAATGAGTATAGTGAAAAACATATACTATTTTTTGATAAATATGAAACAGTATTCTTGTGTAGTTTTTTTTGCATGTAAATCAAGTTGAATCAGAATCTTCTTTGCTGATTTGCTCCATCGCACTGTGTAATTTTAGAATATTTTTTGTGTTTTTTCATCAAAATCTGTGAAAATATCTTTGCATAGTTTGCACATTGTGAAAGCTTCACAACAACCATTGGAATCTTGCAACAACATCCATTAGCAGTTCCAGGCAACTTGCACTGGTTTATTTAAATAGTGCATCATAGCTTGTTATGCTCTATCTATTCTGCAATCATAATGGTGATGATTTATATGGGCCCATGAGACCAAGATCATCTTTTAGAACTTTTCCAAAATAAATCACCTAAAAGTTTGTATATTTGTTTTCCTTGTGGCTATCTAGCTTCAGTCCAATAGTCAGTTTGATTTTTCTATTCATGCATCTTAGCACTTCTTTTTGCAATCCTTGTTTCATTATTTAGCTAAAAGTATTTGGTAATAATTTTAGTGTAACAAATAAGGGTTTTTTACTTCTTTATAGTACATTTGCTTCTCTTTGTTCAATTTATAATTCATCAGCATTGGGAAACATTAATGCAGGCATGCATGCACATAGATTTTAGTATGCTTTAATATATTATAATTATGAAGCTTACTTATATCTCAAAAATTAAGTTAAACTTGACAATAGAAAGCATTTTTCTATTCAAAAATTGTAGGCTGTCAAAAACAGTTAGATCTGAATCAAATATCAACTTGTAACCTTTTGAAAACTGATTCTACTTGATTTGCATCAACTGGAACAAATATATTGACTGATAGACAAGTTGGAAACAAAATTTCAGACTTAGAACAATTTATTGAAGTCCCATAAGACATTGTATAGATTTATGGATAGTAGATGTAGGCAATGATGATGAAAATCAGACCTGTATGGTCACTAAAACACATCCAAGAGACCTGTAGAGCTGCTATTATAGCTAGGGGTGAAGTGGTAGAGCTGTAAAGCTGGAGTGAAGGCTGAACAAATCCTGATCAACAATAAATTGTGTTCAATCTGGCCTCTCAAGTTGGTGCACTCATTATGAATGTCGATCACATACCAAAAAATGCAATAAATGATGTATAAAGCTCCGTAATTAGCTGCAATTCTGGTACACAACTTCTTGTGATGTTGGTGTGCCAAATTTTTGAAATGAAAATAGTAAACAATACGCATTTGGTATGCAGCATCGACCAATCACATTTATTTATTTCAACATATTACTTTTTGTTTCTATAGTGTGAATTTTAAAACTTATTTTTGATATTTGAGAATTAACATTTATCTCTTTTCCTATTCATCTGAGTAGCTCTATAAATCATTTTTTGTTTAAAAAAATTAGAAAAATAGGAAGGCATAGATTGATTAAATAAAAATGAAAGATTAAAACTGTTGGATGGGGGTACAAAATCCATTAATGCATAGTTAATGCATTAAATGGCATCTGGATGGAAGAGAAAGTGCTGGAACTACTGGATGGGTACATGTGGTCAGTGTGCTTTGATTATTTAATATAGATTAAAGTGCAGCAATTTGTTTTTAATTTATTCTGCAAGTCCCTGCCAGACAAGAGGTTACAGTGAGCTGGTGTTGTGGGAGTTGGAAGAAAAGTATAACTTAAAATGCATTTAAAGCAATTTCCACATAAAGGACTTGCTGCACATATAATCAACCTTCTCAACAAAAGAGGCTTAAATGTGTATAGGTGGAAACCATTCCACCTAAAAGAGAGGCTTTTCACTTTATAAGTTATTTCAAACTGCAAACTAATTTTCTGAGTAGCATTATAAGAGCATATTCTATTCTATGGATATTGCACATAGGCAGAATAATTAGTTAACATATAGCTGAGGGTAGCATAGAAAAAAACTATTTTCATAAATGCTGAAGGCAAATTATATTTGTAGATGTTGGTATATGCTGAAACTTCAAAATAGTGATTTATGATCTGACTTGTTCTAGTTCAAAAGACAACTTACAATTGCAGTCGTTCGATATGCATTTGGTATGCAACATCGGCTAATCATTTCCTTTGTAGCATTTTGCTAATGTATTCATTGTAAGAGTAACTTTTTATTCATAGTAATTGTTTTATGTTTATAAATTACACAACATATGTCTTTCATTGTACTCATTTGTATAATTCTATAACAAAGTAGAACGTGAGATTCTTGAATCAACCTTGTCCTTTATTGTCTACAATCTTCTTAAAGGCAGAAGGTGTACAATATTGCAACAATGAATATTCATTTTCTTCCAAAAAAATATGGCATTTGGCATATGCAACAATTGTTATAACATTGCAATAAAAAGACAAGGTTGATCTAAGAGTCTCACGTACTTTTTCGGTGAATTGTTGATTCCACTTGTACTAGTATGTACCTTTGGCTTTTCTTGCAATTACAAGTATCATTTTATGTTAGTAGGTGTAATTAGACAAATGGGCACAATTGCATTCATTTTTAAATAAACATCAATGGAGGTCATGAAGGAAGCTGCAACAATTAGTTTTATTTTTGAAATACATATATGCAACAATCTATATTTATTTGCAAAGAAAGAAGAAGATCAATTTGGTAATCTGACCTTGCACTTTCTCCTTCAATGTTTGAGTATAGTTGTACCTAGTACACTTCAAAGTATCAATCCATGTTACAAGGAAAAATTAGATGAATGAGTACAATGAATGACATATACTATGTTATTCATAAAGATGAAACAGTATTCTTATGTAGTTTTGTTTGTACGGAAAACAACTTGAATGAGAACCCTCTCTTCTCATTATGCCAATCACATTGTATGATTTAAATACATTTGTTTCTATTTTTGTAGCTTGCTATCGACAACATATTTTCTATATTTAGACATTATTATAAAGCTATTTTTGTAATGGTAAGAGAAGTTCTATAATACATTTTTTTAAAACTCTTTGAAAAATAAAGGTGACATAGAGAGATTTGGAAAAATATTTTTGCATTTGGTGCAAATTGCGAGAGCTTTGGTGGCAATCTATTGTCTCAATACAACGGATGAAAAATCACTTATTGTATGGTCACCTCAAGAAAGATGTCGTTTTAGGAAACATTTGGAGAGTAATAGTAAGAGTAACTAACTGCAAAAAGCTTGAAGTTTTTTATGGACAGAAACCAAGACTTTAGATTCCTATTGAATGCATTAATTGGCATTAAGTGAACAAATCATAATGAGCGTCTGCAAGCATCCAATGCTTTCAACGGGTAATCATTGGACCAAGTGGGATTTAATGCATTAACTATGCATTCAGTGATTGTGCACCCCCTACCTGCCAGTTTTTATCTATGAATTTTTTGTCTATTTATGCATTTAGTGCCAAAATATTTGTCCAAATTTGTGTTATCCTATTTCTCAAATTTCCTTAAAGGAAAATGTATTATAGAGGTAGTCTTACCATTACGAAAAGAGATAAATGCTAATTTTTAAATATTCAAAATAAGCTCTAAAATTCAAACAATAAACTCTCATAGGACAGGACTTGTAGAATAAAGAGTAAAAAAAAAAATGCACAAAATGATAATAGCGACCCATAGCGACTTGGTGGACTTTAATCTATATTAAATAATCAAAGCACATTGACCACGCGTACCCATCCAACGGTTTCAACAGCTTCTCTTCCAGCCACATGCCAATTAATGCATTAACTATGCATTAATGGATTTTGTACCCCCAACCATCAGTTTTAATCTTTCATTTTTATTTAATCAATCTATGCCTTCCTATTTTTCTATTTTTTTAAACAAAAAAATGATTTATAGAGCTACTCGCATGAATAGGAAAAGAGATAAATGTTAATTCTCAAATATAAAAAATAAGTTTTAAAATTCACACTATAGAAACAAAAAGTAATATGTTAAAATAAATAAATGTGATTGGCCAATGCTACATACCAAATGCATATCGAAGGAATGTAATAGTAACCTGCCTTATGGCAGGAACTAATAAATGCTAATTTTTAAATATTAAAAATAAGATCCTAAATTCAAACTGTACAAATACAAAGGCATATGTTTAACAGTTGCAAATGTAACCTGTGTATTAGTAGTTTATAGTAATTTGTAGACATTAAAAATATGGATTTATATTCAAACTATACAAATAGGAAGAAATGGGCACTAGCTCGGTTGGCTAAGTAAAATATGGATTTATATTCAAACTATACAAATAGGTCTAAAAAAAAAAGAAATATGTTTAAATTATACAATGTGATTGGCTAACAAAGCAAAACATTGTGTACTAATTGCATATTTGATATCACGTTATTGCAATAATGCATGTTTCTTTGTGCAACATTTCACTAATGAAATGATTGCAATAGTGATCTACTTATCGACTCCAATTGCTTCATTTTTATGAATCATATAGCATATGTCATTCACTATACTCATTTGTCAAACTTGTCCTTATAATAGGAAGGAATACTTCTAGTTGCACCGGGAGACAAGTGACCATATCAGTACAAGTACAGTCAATTAAGTGAGATTCTTGAATCAACCTTCTGCTCTATCTTCCACAATTATGTGGAAGGCATAATTTTCACATAGACTCAAAGAATATAAATTCTATCCTTTTGATAGCTTTTTTTTACATTTACTATATTCAAAAATATTTATGCCATTTGAAACAAAGCAGAAGGTTGATTCTAGAAACTCACCTTGTACTTTATTGTCAAACAATTGGCTGCACCTGCTATACTCCTTTGCCTCCTCCAATTAGAAGCACTGGCTCCTGTAAGAAGCTCTGATTAGGAAACCAAGAACAAATTTTCGTCTTTCTAAGAAAATAGCAACAAAGCCCAAAAAAATTACAAAAATGCAAACTCCCAAAATTAGACCAAGTCTAAACTCAAAATTCAATAGAACACTTGAAAACATTACATCTCCTTTGTGAAGAAATATGAATGTAGGTAAATAGAAACAAAACTAAAGTCTTTATTTTCTCTTCATTGGAGAAAGATAGGAAACAAACATCCTTTTTTAGGGCAGTGTGTGGAGATAGTGGCAGTGTGTGGAGATAGTGGCATTATACGAAAACCTAATGCTTTGCATCTCATATTATGAATACAACAATTTAAATGTTTTGATTGTGAGCTAGTGGCGACTAGTGCTCAAACACTTGCACTAACTTTTCATGTGCAAATATACTTGATTCTTGAAGAAGAGACTATGAGGTTCACTTTTTTAGGCAAATTGCTAGCATACTTTTACTATTATTGGCAGCAGAGCTACTTGTCGTTCTTCTTATGTACCAACATCATCTAATGTGAATGATGATGATGATGTTGATCTTGAAGAATAAATGCATCTTGATCAACAGACCAAGGTAGTGCAAAAAGTCTACTTGGTAATCACAAGTTAGATTATAACACATCTGCATCAAAAAAAAAATATCAAGAAAAAGATTGTATTTTATGTATACTTGCAAAAGGTGCCAAAATGCAGAGAGTGATCAACTATATCTCAAATGCTGACAGAAACCTATCATACTCAAGAAAAAAATTAGTAATTCTCAATTGTAGAGAAACAACTAGGAGTGGCAAACATATTCCACAAAAAATAGCTTTACCAATTTTACAATATACAAACAAAAATTACTTGTTCAGGATAAGGTAGAGAGCTGATAGAACTAGTAAGGCAGTTATTACAATGGAAGACATTAACAAAGGTATTTGGATGCATTTTTCTATTTGGGAAAATGAAGTAAAATAAATCATACAAATTCAAGACAATTTACTCACTGAAGCACAAAATGTATCAAATGACACTAAAAAGTAAAAAACCATGCGGAAGTGTTTTCTATTAGATTTTATTCTTGAATACATATAGATTACAAAATCACGTCATCATGCAAAGCTCGATAGTGGATACAATAGCTAGTTTCTAACTAATAACTTTATGAGTTTATGATGATTGTATTTTAAAATCATCATCATAAATTGCATATCTAGGCAAGTGAAAAATTACAAGTTAATTTGATAACAATATGATAATATCATCTCTTTGTTGACATGTGAAGTCAGTTTTCTTTATCCAACATTGACTAAGTGCAGCAACGAGTTTTCAACTTGGACTCACCTTGTAGACTAGGCAAGTAGACCCTGCAAAAACTTGCACAGGGAAAAAAACATCAAGTACTTGGAGGCTTGCTCGGTACTTGCCAAGAATGTAAACTATTAATTTTTAATAGATGCTACATTTGGTAGCTTATAATTCTTAAAACAAATCAAGAAGCACCAAATGAAGGCTGTTGTAAGGCCTCACCTTGCATGTGATTAATAAAGCTCTAATATATTTTATGTATTCCTAAATAGATGGTAAGATGTATTGTGGATGACAAATAGTGTGATCATTTGATAATATTCCTGCTTATCATTTCGACATTTTATTTATTCTACCATGAAGGATTTTGGAATCGTAAATTATAAATATGAGTTGGAATTGTAAATGAAATGGTTGCAAAATTAAATCTTATTTCAGCTATCAGATTAATGTGATATATGATTGTTGCTTATGGTTTCATTAGTAGCGTGCAAGAAAGGAAGAGCCAATACAAGAAGGGAAGACCATTGAGTAGATCAAAAGACATCTTCTTGTGGTGATGAATTTGACCCCCCCCTTTCGAGGCTTAGAAGGAAATAAAATTAAGTTGATAGAGTAAGGTGGTAAGGGTTGATATAAAAAAGATAATTTATATTTTGGGTTGAGAGGGTATTTATTTGTGTTCCAAGTGAGTTGTAAGTTGAGGGATAAGGTTTAGAAACCATTATCCAAGTTGAAATTTGGATAGGTCTTTAAATGAGTCTTTAAAGAGGGTTGATGGTCAATTTCCTTGGTTGGGGTGCAAAAATAAACCCTCTAGGGTCTATACCATAGTGGTAGGGATCAAGTAGGCATACTAGTGCCCCAAGGACATTGTAATGTCCCCTTTTTCATGAGCAATGGATTTTGGAGGAATTAGCCTATTCTTGATCCTCGTAGGCTAATGGAGCTTGATAAGAGGATTGTTTGGAAGATACCCAGTTGATTGGTTGGCTCGTTTCGTGATTCAGTCTTCATATGGAGGTGTTCTAATGATTTCTTAATATGTTTCTATTTTTATAAACCTCATGTTATAAAGTAATGTTATGTTTGCACTTTATGTTATGAATAATTATTTTATTATAAAGTGCAAAATAATAAAATAATAAAATAAAATAATATCCCTTCTAGAAGGTGACTTGGGAAAGTTCTAGAAGGAGGCCAACCTCTTGAGGAAAAAGTATAAATAGACATCATGGGGCTTCATTCTCATCATCCAGATTTGTTGTTGATGTTGATGTTTGTTTTTGATGTGCATTGTGGAGCCTAGGGTTTCTGCAGTAGTCACAATTGGCCATTGAGAACGTAAACTCTCAATTGGTAAGCAATTTTGAAGGTGTGAAATATCACTTGAATTATTGCAAAGTTGAAGAAGTTGCTTCAGACTTTCTACTTGTACTTCAAAGCAAAATTTTATGGCCTTTGGCCAAATTTTGGTTGTATCAATTTGAGGAAATCCATTGCAGATTTTGGAGGCATTTTGGAGCTTTGGAACTTCATCATTGGGTCGATTTCATTTGTTGCACATTGTTGTTATAGTTACTAGTCATTTTCAGATTTTAATGGAGGAGAATTTTGCATATCATATTCAGATTTTTGCTTGTATGGCCTCATTCGTGTATTGTTTCTTTGTGGGTATTTGAACATTCATCTTGGGAGAGCTTGGCAATCATTTTGGAGTATTTTGGAATAGCTATCAGGTTGCTGGTAAATAATTCCAGTGGTCTGTTATACTATAGCAAGGGCACCATTGGCAAGACATTTTTGTTCATATCTCATCATTGAAGCATCTTATGGTTCTGGGCATTGTTGCATTTTAATCCTTTGGTCCTACTAATCATTTCAAGTGCCAAGAGGTGGAGTTTAATTGCTGCATTTATTTATCTAAAGTATTGCCAGGCAAGAACAGGGGCGGCTGGGTGAAAGCTTCGATTAGGGCTTAAGAGGAGTTCATTTTGCTTGAAACTTGATTCTTTCATTAGCTCTCTTCTAAGGCATCATCATTTCTCCAGGTTCCTTTGTTTATCATTCATGTTAGCATTGCATTTTAGGTGTTATTAGTTTCAGCTGTAGGTGTGCATTATACCAACATTATCATATTTTGTAATCCATGTAAATGCCAAGAGTCTTGGCCAATTTGTATGAGCATTGTATTAGAAATTTCATTGCAATTAAGGAGATATAAGTTGCTGGTATCATTTGAGCAATTCAGTATCATTTGTATTTAGTTTGTTAGTTTGCACACCAACTGTTTGTTAAAATACCAGTTGGTTGTAGGTGATCATTTTTCATGATTAGAACTCACATATGCATTCAATATTGTCAAAATAAGTTGCACATTCATGTTAGGTCATTGTTTAGACAATCTAGAGCCTTCTTGCAAGCATTCTCATTGATGTTAAGTGAAGGAAAGAGCCATTAAAGCAAACTGAAATGTTATATTAGTCATATGACTCTTGTATGCAAAGTGTTTGACGAAAAATTTAAGGCCAAAAATCAGAAGTTTTCAATCGGATTTGAGTAGGGTCAGTACAGTGGTATCAGAGTGGTTTCCTACCATCCTGTTGGGTGAGTTTCAGCTGCAGTTTAGTGTACAACATGGCTATTCCTAGGAAGCAATTAAATGCCATGGTGGGAGAATTGGAGAAGCTTATACAAAGTCAGAAAAAGATGGCCGAATTTCTTTCACCTGCAACCATAGACAAAATCGCACGGTATATGACTTCCATTTCTAAGAAGTCTACAACACAAAATGAAAGGAAGGAAGAACAAGAGGTCTCTACAAGTGAGGTGTCTAGAAACCTCTATAATGAGTTTGCAGCAGTTAATAACCAGCGTACTGCTGATCTTATGGAGAATAAAAATCAGACCAACATAGAGGAAGAAGATGGGCACATGACACTTCCGAATGACTTCAAATTTGAAGAGGAACAAGTAATGTTTGAAGACAAACCATTGGTTTTGGAGCAACCTCATGAGGAAATGGTTTCTTGTGATGCTTCAATAGGTGAGTTTAGCATTGTTTCTTCTTCTCATGATAGTAGTTCAATTAATGTTGTTCATTCATATGGAAGTCTATTGGAGGCACAAGATGTTAAGGAGGATGTGGAATTTGATCCTCTACTTAGTGGAGCAGCCACTAGTGTTTTGTCTTCATATGATGATGGAGGTATTTTACAATGGCATGATGTCATGACAAATTGGTTTGAGGACAACAATATGGTGCCTCATCATTTTCATGAAAAAGAAGCTTGTGATCATGAACAAGTAAGTGATATGATATCATCTTTTGATGGCAGCCCTACACTCATTAGTGGACATGAAGATATCAAGAGGATTGATTTTGTGTACTTTGGCATTGAAGAGATCAAAAGGTCCGAAATGTTGAATGAAGAATGGTTGAGAGAGGCCAAGAAGGCTAGATTAGTAGCTACAAATGCAAGGGAAAATCTTCACGATGTGAAAGAAAAAGTAAATCTTTCCAACATGGCAAGACAAAAAGGAATAGATCACATTAGAAGACTCCTCATTCAAATGAAGGATAACTTTGTCCTATGTTCTAATGTTACTAATGAAGATGATACTTGTTTTGGAAATCAAAGGACTTGGTACAATTTGAGGTTTCTTCATGTTGTGTGGAGGTTGATCATTCTTTTGTTGAGGATGATGTTGGAGATGACACTCTTAGTGGAACAGCCACTCAAGAGTTGTTCTTGGAGGGTAATGAAGGCATCTACAACTTATCTTTGGATTTATTACCTATGTCATATGATAGAGCAGCTATCTACTTGTTGGTTGGTGATTTAATCTTCTTTGATTCTTCATTGATTGATTGTTGTCCTACTTGGGCTTTCATTGCACATTCATATTTGCAATGGTTTACATCAACTATTGAGTTGATTCAACAGGTTGTGCTAGTGCTACAACAGTTGCTTGGTGATGTTTGGGGCATTACACAGATTTTCTCTTGGGATCTAGGTGGAGAAGAGTTGTACTTGTTGCTGAGATTGCTTGGGGACAAGCAATTTCAGGGAGGGCAGACTGTAATGTCCCCTTTTTCATGAGCAATGGATTTTGGAGGAATTAGCCTATTCCTGATCCTCGTAGGCTAATGGAGCTTGATAAGAGGATTGTTTGGCAGATACCCAGTTGATTGGTTGGCTCGTTTCGTGATTCAGTCTTCATATGGAGGTGTTCTAATGATTTCTTAATATGTTTCTATTTTTATAAACCTCATGTTATAAAATAATGTTATGTTTGCACTTTATGTTAATGAATAATTATTTTATTATAAATTGCAAAATAATAAAATAATAAAATAAAATAATATCCCTTCTAGAAGGTGACTTGGGAAAGTTCTAGAAGGAGGCCAACCTCTTGAGGAAAAAGTATAAATAGACATCTTGGGCTTCATTCTCATCATCCAGATTTGTTGTTGATGTTGATGTTTGTTGTTGATGTGCATTGTGGAGCCTAGGGTTTCTGCAGTAGTCACAATTGGCCATTGAGAACGGAAACTCTCAATTGGTAAGCAATTTTGAAGGTGTGAAATACACTTGAATTATTGCAAAGTTGAAGAAGTTGCTTCAAACTTTCTACTTGTACTTCAAAGCAAAATTTTATGGCCTTTGGCCAAATTTTGGTTGTATCGATTTGAGGAAATCCATTGCAAATTTTGGAGGCATTTTGGAGCTTTGGAACTTCATCATTGGGTTGATTTCATTTGTTGCACATTGTTGTTATAGTTACTAGTCATTTTCAGATTTTAATGGAGGAGAATTTTGCATATCATATTCAAATTTTTGCTTGTATGGCCTCATTCGTGTATTGTTTCTTTGTGGGTATTTGAGCATTCATCTTGGGAGAGCTTGACAATCATTTTGGAGTATTTTGGAATAGCTATTAGGTTGCTGGTAAATAATTTCAGTGGTCTGATATACTACAGCAAGGGCACCATTGGCAAGACATTTTTGTTCATATCTCATCATTGAAGCATCTTATGGTTCTGGGCATTGTTGCATTTTAATCCTTTGGTCCTACCAATCATTTCAAGTGCCAAGAGGTGGAGTTTAATTGCTGCATTTATTTATCTAAAGTATTGCCAGGCAAGAACAGGGGCGGCTGGGTGAAAGCTTCGATTGGGGCTTAAGAGGAGTTCATTTTACTTGAAACTTGATTCTTTCATCAGCTCTCTTCTAAGGCATCATCATTTCTCTAGGTTCCTTTGTTTATCATTCATGTTAGCATTACATTTTAGGTGTTATTAGTTTCAGCTGTAGGTGTGCATTATACCAACATTATCATATTTTGTAATCCATGTAAATGCCAAGAGTCTTGGCCAATTTGTATGAGCATTGTATTAGAAATTTCATTGCAATTAAGGAGATATAAGTTGCTGGTATCATTTGAGCAATTCAGTATCATTTGTATTTAGTTTGTTAGTTTGCATACCAATTGTTTGTTAAAATACCAGTTGGCTGTAGGTGATCATTTTTCATGATTAGAACTCACATATGCATTCAATATTGTCAAAATAAGTTGCACATTCATGTTAGGTCATTGTTTAGACAATCTAGAGTCTTCTTGCAAGCATTCTCATTGATGTTAAGTGAAGGAAAGAGCCATTAAAGCAAGCTGAAATGTTATATCAGTCATATGACTCTTGTATGCAAAGTGTTTGACGAAAATTTTAAGGCCAAAAATCAGAAGTTTTCAATCAGATTTGAGTAGGGTCATTACAGACATGATTTGACCCATGAAAAGTCCTCATTATGGAGAGGCGAGTTTTGAAGAGAGGATGTGATGGAAAGATGGAGGGTTTGTCCAAGTGCATGTTTCTTCTTCAATAAGGAAAAAACTCTCATTGATGGAGATAATTACACTTCACACCTCCCCATTCAAGGGTTGCAAGTTGAAATTTCTATATATCCCGAAGAAGAAGGAAGAGTGGGGTGCTACCCACTTCTCCTTTTGGAGAACTTTAGTGAAGATAGTGGGAAGAATGAGAAGATGTGAGGAGTCCTTTTGAAAGATAGTGATCAAGATGGCTTGTCTTGGAGAGAAGGGAAGGACAAAAGAATTGATTTCCTCAGCTAAAGAAAAGAGATAAGTTCTTCTTTGTTTCCATTTGTCCTTTGTTTATTTGTTTTGTAAGAAAGTGGTAGGTTGCATAGATCATGGTTGAAATAGAGAGTAGAAAACCTAGATACAATAGATTTGGTGTTATGGCATTCTTATTCTTTGTAAAAATCTGAAAGAGTTTCCATTCATGATGTTGGAGCTAAAATATTTCCTTGCTCGAGGGTATGGCTAGAGCCCACGAGGCTCCATGACGCCATTACGGTAGGGTGGAGAGCAAGACCCATTGATGTGTTTTATTTTTATATTTTGTTCCGTTGGAAACTTTGTATCAATCTAATCTTGTCAATATGAAAGTGTGTACATTGAGACTCCAAAAAAATGAACTATAAATCTGGTTGTAAATCTGAAAATTCAGGCCTTATTCATTGTCATATATTCTTATAAAAAGGCTGAAGCAAGATGTTTTTTTTTGTATTGTTATTTCTACTAAAAGATTTGTGGACTAAATAAAGGAAAGTTTGATGCTCCTTGTATTGAAATGGCAGACTCTTGTATTTAAAAGTTAATGTTGAAGTGGTGATCACCTCATCTCTATTCTTGATGAAAAGTGTGCATGTTTACTTCTGTATGCATCTAAGTGTCTTTGATCTTTCCCATATTGGAATGTGAGGCCATTTCTATAGAGCCTCTAAAACCGGTGAATTCATAATGAAGATCTTAATGTAGGGGTTCTAATTAACATTCTGATTTGCTCCTTGCATAAGAAAAATAGAGGAATAAAGAAAAATAGATATGTTCCTTTATGTTGCAGTAAACACTAGGGTGATTACATGAGTATATATATATATAAAAAAAAAGAATCTAGTACTCTATTCCCTTAAATTCCACTCTAAGTAGCTCGTGCTTACCATCATAAAGATATTAAATTAAAATAATATAGGAGGCCCGGTAAACTCCCCTTTTTAATGTGATTGCCATAGAAGGGCTGCAAATAACTGAATCATGTTGGACTCGCAGAGGACAAGAAGGTTGCAGTGCATCTCGTGAACCCCTTCATCCCATCATAAGACAACTGACTCTCGGTATACGGTGCAGTTCTAGGTATGCAATCTGTGAAAAAGATGGGGGAGGAAGAAAAGTAGAAAAATACAAATAAACAAATATATAACCAGAAACGTGCGTATATGGACATTTTGATTTACACTCAGAAGCCTTGTCAAAGAAAAAAAAAAGACATAATAACGAGTACACCGTGTGATTCCCAATTCCATATACATATTTACTCAGTATGGATGGGAGGCAGTTCAGCTGAAATATGTGTTATGCCTGTGGGGATTCCCTGTCTATGATAATAAGTTTGTGCAATAGGTAGTGCTTCCCCATCACCACTCTTGGAGTTCATTGCTAGAAGCCACCCAGTTCTGCCATAGCTCCCAGGCGTTGCAGCAAAATAATCGAGTTTTAGAGGAGTGTTTTCTTTGGGCTCAAGGTAAAATAGATGTAGTTGATCACAGCGGTATAGTAAAGGTAGGATCAGGTCCTTAGAGTTGGATTTTGACGCAATAGTTAAGAGGTTAGGCTGCGATTTATTACAGGCCATACCACTCCTTCGTATGACAGTAAACAATTACAGAGACTGTCCCCTCAGTTGGATGTGATAGTGGTTGTGAGGAATTGCGAAAGGCATGCGTGCTGCTTGATTGTCCAACTGAATGATCATATGTTCCACTCCAAGACGTCTTCTTGTTGACTTGTATGGGACGGTACTACGGCGTGAGTTTCTGGCTGGTTTCATAAGTGCAAGCCGAATAGTGTACTTTCTATGTAAGAGAGCAAGTATGTAATATTAAATAGTTAATGGTGCCATGTACTTGGAAGAGTAAAGGAGTTGTAATACGCAAAGAATAATGTTGCTATTATTTATTAATCTGAGTTCCTCCTCAAACAGCCAATTGTGGATATCAGGTTTTCTTTTTTGGCGTATACCCATGCAGCAGCGTATTAGTGGTAAGTCGCCCAGGCCGGTCTTGGATGGAAGTTGGTAGAATTAATAAATGTTGTTGAAGGGTATCTCATATCGTGAAGTTAGTAGAGGAAAGGGAAGACTATAGTCTTTAAATTTGATCCTTGCTGGTAATGCTTCTAATCGAGAAAATAATTCATTGCTGGCAGTGAAATTAAGAACATCTAAAATTAGGAATGGTGGGCACATCAGAGAACTTAGGGAGCAACAGAACTCGACACGCTGTCTCCTATCGAAAGGTGCTGAGAGCATTGAACTCTCGAGTCTGTCTTGTAAAATCGTATGGACAGCTACCTTGCGTCCATAGCGATGCAAGACGATTAAACAAAACTCAGCCGTTCAATATTCTTCGTCACTTTCCGGCTGATCTTCACCGTTTTCTTTTTTTATTTTTTTACTTCCCCCGCCACTATTGGCATCTGCCCCTCCAAACTCTTCCCCACTGCTTTTGACCTTTCACTATTCCATTTTGGCGAACGACAGTGAGAACATAAGGTTTCCACGGATTTTTAGAGTATGTTTATTAAAATGAAAGCTACGGTGAAGGTCCTAATCATGAACACATTTAGGTTAAACATTACGGCATCCTATATCCTACGTAGTTAAGTATATACTAGCATAATTAATATAGTTTGCATGCTCCTTTAATCCCGGGTCAAACACATTTTTATCCATGAAAACAAAAAGAGTCGGTTCAGCCTAGATAGTTCAATATTGTTTTCTCAATCAAGGGCCTCTTTCGGTAATTTCATTCCCACAATGGGCGGAGCGTGGTAGACTATGTCATTGGTTCACAAAGCATTATACCAAGGGTAAAAGAGTTGGAAATAGGGAGCTGTCCTATAGAATTAAAATCTGATCATAGCCCTATTTATATAAAGCTTAGTATGAAAGACAATGTCCAGCAAAAACCCTGTACGTAGCCATACAAAGGGGGCAACCTTCAAGACAAAATTCTTATAACTGACAAGAATTAGAACACATTTAAAAAAATGCTGGAAAAACAGTTAAAGGAAATAAAAAATGTTAGCAGCTCAACTAGAAGTCAAAGCATTATAAACAGCGATAAACTGATGACAATCATGCACAAGGCTCTCATAGATTGCAAAAAAGCTAAGGGTAGAAGAGGCTCCAAAAATAGCTTTCCAGCAAACCCATGGTACGACGAAGAGTGTAAGGTGGCTAAAAGGAAGCTGAAAATACCTGGCTGCGAACAAATAAACAAAAAGTTGTATGAAAAATTAGTAAGATCAAAAAAAGAGGAATACATGATAGTAAGAAGGAGGGAGCTAATCTTTCTTGGGAAACATAATCCGAAGGATTTTTGGAGAGAATTGCAGCAGGCTAGAGGTACTACAGAAAATAATATTACGGACATTCAATGGCTAGAATACGCAAAAAAGTTGTATGAAAGGGACCAAGAAAAAACACACCCTCCGACAATTAATTCTAATGATAAGCTTTTCTCCACAAAGGATATCAATGGTGGTATTAAAGCTTTGGCGGTGGGCAAGGCTCGAGATATTGATGGGTTACAAGTTGAATACTTGAAATGGGGATTAGAGCTTTTGGCACCACATATCAAAAAGATTTTCAATAGGGTCATTCAACATGGTTTCCCAACAAACTGGACCACGAGTGTTGTTACCCCTCTCCACAAGAGTGGGGATGTCAACAACCCGTCAAATTATCGCACCATAATGATTAACCCTCTTTTTGGGAAGCTCTTTGGGAGCATGGTGGAGAGAAGAATTAGTCGTTGGGCCGAGGAGGGAAAGAGGGCGAAAGGACAAGCGGGTTTCAGACCAAAACATTCTACTATTGACCACTGCATTACCCTCAGGCACATGGTTGAAAAAGTTTGGGATAAACAAGGTGGTGAGGTTTTCTGTTGCTTCGTTGACTTCAAAAAGGCTTTCGATACAGTCCCTAGAAATAAACTTTGGGACAAAATAGAACAACTGGGGATTCCAGAAAAATATAGGGCTGTTGTCCACAGGCTTTATGAGTAGGTGGGGGCCAAAATTAGAACAAAGGCAGGTCTTTCCGAGTGCTTTGGGAGTGACATTGGAGTCAAGCAGGGCTGCCCTTTGTCCCCTACTTTATTCGGGCTATACATAGACAAGTTAGAAGAGTGGTTGGACAAATGGGGAGGAGATGGTGTTCTTTTGGCCAATTATGTGATCAAGTTGTTGTTGTATGCGGATAATCTTATTTTAATGGCAAATTCCGAAAATAGTCTTCAGGAGCACCTTAAAGCTTTGGAACTTTTCTGTCAAGATGTGGGGATGTAGGTCAACATCAGCAAAACCAAGGTCATGATATTTACGTTGAAAAGAGCCAAAAAACAAATAAATTTTGAGTTTGAGGGAAACACTTTGCAGGTGGTGAATGAGTACAAATATTTGGGACTAGATTTTTGTAACAATCTCAATTGGGAGGCGTGTAGGACGAAAAGAATTCAAGGGGGTTGGAAAGCTCTTTACCTACTCCAAAATAGATGTAGGTCAGCTGAGTTATGGGATTGGAGAACAAAAAAGAAGCTTTTTGGGCTGCTTGTTACCTCGGTGGTTCTTTATGGCTGCGAAGTTTGGGGCAGCAGCATGTCAGCTGTAAAATGGAAACAAATAGAAAGACTTCAAAAGCACTTAATCACAAGTAATTTCAAAATAAAAACTATGGTCCCTTATGAGATTGTTTTAGCTGAAGCTGGGGCCTTTCCAATGGAAATGGCAGCGTTAATTCGCTTATTAGGCTATTTGCAAAGAATAGAGAATATGGAAGAACATCGTTGGCCCAAAACTATGGTGGAAGAAGAATTAACTAGAAGGAAGAACATGTGGATGAAACAAAATGTCAAGTGGATGGGAAAATTGGGGGATCAACATGCAAGAGTGTCCAAGCAAAAAAGTCGAGATGAAAAGGTATGTAAAAGAGAAAGTCAAAAACACCATGTGGTTGAAGCAACTTGGCCGGAAGAGTGAGCACTATGTTTTGCATTTTAATCCTACTTGTGATCATGAACAAAATTTTTACATAGGGGAAGATATAAAATGGAAGGCTAAAATGCTAATAGCTCAGTTGAGAACTAGCTCACATCGTTTGAGATGCGAAACGGGAAGATGGAAAATACCCAAAGAGGAGTGGACAGATAGAATTTGTTGTTTTTGCTCTTCGGGTTTAGTGGAGACAGAGTGGCACTACGTTATGGAGTGCAAAGCTTATGAGGACATCCGATATTGTTACTCAGATTTGTTAAAAGTCAAATCATTAGCGGCATTGTTTGAAGAGGAAAAGATTGATAAGACAGCAAGTTACTTGACCAAAATTCACAGTAGAAGAAACAAAATCAGCAAAGAGATTGAAAACAACAGTAGGTAGTTTGGTGCAGCGGTTTTGTTGTATTGGCAAAGGCAGTTTTCCAGTTTTATCTCTTGGGTCCCATAGACTGGCTGGTCTCGCGGACGTAATTAAAATCATTCATTCATTCATTCATTCATATGAGAACACTCCTAGCGGCGTTAAATTCAAAGATTAATAATAAACCATAGATATTCTTCACGTGAAATTAAAGCATGTGCAGAGGGAGCTCTTAATAAAATAAATAAAATACACGCTAATAATATTAGCCAAAGGAATAACCATGGCTCTTTATAGTGGTAAGACTTTTTATTATAAGCTAAAAGAGTGATGGAAACTTCGATTAAAATAAAAGAAACATGTTCAAGTACCTAAATTGAAAAGGTTCAAAAAAATTAAAGTTAAAGGAAGGGCTACGTGACTTATAAGTTAGAAAATTAAGTACTAAATATTTTACATAGACTTTAAGTTATTTTATTTTATTTTAGATTATGGTTAAATAAAAAAAATATTATAGGAGTAATTTCTTTCAGAAAAATAATAATAAAGATTATTAAAGTATACACATCTAATGTGTAGATGATACTTAGTATTGGTATTTAGGATGTTATAATTTTTTTTAGTAAGGTAATATGCTTAATTAATTAATATTTTTTTGTATAAATATGAAATTGGTTGTGGCAAATTACTTTATGTTCCAGAGGAATCTTATATTATTAAGTGGATACACAGTCAATATTATGATAATAATGTTTAATAAGGGTAAGGATACACTAATACTTCAATTTAGAGGGTGGTATTAAAATAGTTAAAATGGGTGTTATCAATATTAATATACGTTATTCTATGGAATTAAATAATTCAATATCCATGCTAGAGGATAATTAAACATAAGTAACGTTGCTAATAGGAATAATTGATAAGACCGATAAGAGTCATGCTTATAGTATAATGGGACCAAGAGTAAATTTAATAAACACATTATTAATATGATGTAAGTACAGTTAATGCCAATACCGCCATCCCATTTGAGTACTAATTCTCAGCTTAATATGGGTGTCTATAATAATGAATAATATGAATATTAATATAAGGAAAAATAACGACAACCTAATATTAGTATTAAGATTGTACAAGGACTAATTCTTTTTGTAGTAGAGCGTAAACGATCATAATTGTTACGACATTGGTAATAATATCTTTCAGGTGGAACAATAATGATGCATTGTATGATAAATTGAAAATGTTAATTCAATCAATATTTCAGACCAATTGGAAGAAACATTAACATAGCTTGATCGAATAGTAACTATTGCATCCATGCTAGCAACGTTATTATCATCTAGAACATTCTTACCACTGAAAGTTTCTTTCATAGAAACTAACATTACTATCTTTTCATATAGAGTTATGTCATATTATCAAGTAGAGAGTTAAACTCTAGCATATAGGTCATGTTGTAGTGGCATAATGTGTAAGTTGTGTCGGGTGAGTTGGCCCCAATAAAAGTAGGCAAGACAATTTTAGTCTAAATTAGTTTTATAAAAAAAAAAATTGTTGTGTTTTTCTTGCAAAAATTTTAGGCATGACAACTGCTACAATACGCAGTCAAAATTTTTTCTACAAACACACTAGTGATTGAGGCAAGTTTCTCTATGTTTTTCTATCTAAACATTACTTATGTATACTTGGCATATATCCCAAATTCCAAAATCAAAGTCTATCAACACTGTTAGATTACCTAAAGCATTGAATCTCAACCTGTAGGGACAAACAGACACAAGCCACAACAAAAACTGAAATATCAATATTTATCTTTAAATGGCTTACTCCAAAGTTGAAAACTTGCTTGCAAACCAGTTTGCTTAGTTGTCATCGCAATCTAATATGATGGAATTTCAATTGATGGATATGAAGTTGACTTAAGTTTATAGATTATAGTCAATTGAAAAATATTTTCACACACATTGCAATAGGAAGAATAGCTGAGAAGTGTTGTAGAATTTATTGGATTATGCCCCTCTAGCCCACATCCTCATCCATTTCAATCCAGGTCCTTTTCTTGGGTTGGATTGCATTTCAAAAGGGATCATCCTCATCCAAAAAGATGGAATTTCAACTGTTAAATATGGAACTGTCTTAAGTTTACCTTATAGACAACTGAAAAATGTTTCCAAACAAATTGTAATAGGAAGGACAGTTGATAATGTTTAGAATTCACTTGGTTCAACCCCATACGTGGTTTGCACCAACCAGGTCCTGCTCCTAGCCTGGTTTACATGTCAAAAGGAACTGGGTACATTTAACCATTGGATGTGGAACTAGCTTAAGTTTACCTCATAGATTCAAAAGGAACTGAGTACATTCAACTGTTGCATGTGGAACTGCCTTAAGTTTACATAAACAACTAAAAAAATGTTTCCAAACCATTGGATGTGGAACTAGCTTAAGTTTACTCAAAAGGAATTGAGTACATTCGACTGTTGCATGTGGAACTGCCTTAAGTTTACATAGACAGCTAAAAAATGTTTCCAAACAAATTGCAATAGGAAGGACAGTAGAAAATGTTTAGAATTCACTTGGTTCAGCCCCAGACCTGGTTTTCCTTGCTCTTGGCTTGGAGCACCTGTCGAAAAGACGTGGGTAAATTCTAATTATGGTATGTAGGCACCCCCTATTCTAGGTTCGTGAGAGCCAGGCAGGGCTTAAGCAAGGTATATGGTACACTGCCTGAGTCTGCCACCTATTTTTGACGTACTTGTGTAGGAATGCTCTATTCAAACCCAGGTCATACCCTAAAACAAAGTTGTGCCAAATCCACTACACACCCAAGGCAAACACAAGAGGAAGCTGAGTTCAATCACATTACTTTTTAAAATAGTTTTTGAGTGTCATGGTAGGGTGATCCCATAATAGTGGTTTACAATTTTTGGCCAAACTGGACACTGGAATTTTAATTTTTAACTAAATCTTCACATTCAGACACCTATAGCGGCTAAACCATGAGGAATTTGAAGATGATGAAAACTAGAGTCTCATCACATTTTGTCTGTAGATTCTAAAAATATTTTTTTCAAAATTTTTGAAATCAAATTGCACTTCTTTTTCCATCTCCCACAAAAATGGTTTTTTTCAAAAACAACATTTTTAAAAAGTGATGCACACCATATAATGCATAACTTTTTTCATGAAGGATAAAATTCTAATTCTTTAATTTAGATTTGTAACTTCGATATCTAGTGCTTGCACTTGGTTAGATAGTTTTATTGAATATTTTTTCTTTAATCAAGAAGAATGACAATTCGGACATAAGCGATCGTTATAACACGTTTTTTGTATATTGTAATTTTCTTTTTTTTTGGGACAGGACTTCAATATCGTGCACTCATATTTTTCAATTTTTTTTATAATCTGCTATTTTTCCACATATGGAATAGAGACCTTCATTTCGTGAAAAACTTATGTTTAATAAAACTAAAAAACAAATACATAATAAAACAAAACATATTAAAATTATATTGGATGGCTGGTTTAGGGACTGCGACTCCAATTGGGTTTGTGAAGAATTCCCCATTTCATCCTCAACTTTGAGCATCAAAGCGTTAAAAAGGTTTTTGTGTGAACAAGTCAAAAATTAAGGGAAAGGGGTTCGCTAGAACCAGGGGGTTATAGAGCGGGTTCATTCAAACCTTGGTTCATTGAACCCTCAATATGCATTTTCCCTTTTTTTTTGGGCAGAAATGTGGGCCCCGTGATTGATGGGTTCGGTCGAACCCTAGTTCGGTCGAACCCCTTTATGGTTCGGTCAAACTTGTAGGTTCATTCGAACCCCTAAAACCAATTTTTTTGCCATGGGGCCATTTTTTCTCAGTTTTCCTTCCTCCATCAAATTGTAAACCACTATTGTGGGTTCACCCGGTAATACAAATTTATTTGAAACCACATCATACCTAGTTTTTTCACATTTGAGCATTTTGAAGTTGCCTAGAATTTATAAGAAGCAACATTCATTTATGACTTCTATCAAACTTTGTATTCTACAGTCTACTGGTATAATGGGAAACACATATCCTTTAAGAGATGGAGTTCAAATCCTTAGCATTTGTATGGCAGTTTGATCTTAATATGTACTCAATTTTATGTAAAACATAGAATGCATTTAAGCCAATTAGCTTCAAACCCATAGCTTGATGGTAAAAGAAATTTCTGGAAAATAAAGCAAAACACTGTTGAAACAAATGCTAACTATCCAAACAGCCTATGTTTATTTTAAATCACAGAATCCCTTCAATTCAAGGCCCCGAAACTAAAATGACGTCTAATGCCGAAAAAATACCCAACTAACATAGGAAGTTTAAAGAATACTATGAAGTCTATAATTAGAAAAGCTCCAAAGCAAAAAATTTTAAGACTTGTCGACTGCCATTTGAAGGTTGACAGATCCCAAACACACATTTTATTGCAATGGGAAAAAACCCTACCAAAAATAGGCCAAACGTGTCAATTTCTATAGGAATCTTCATATGCGCCAAACCATCATAGGCAATGCAACCAATATTTCCACTGAACCCTATGCTCTTGAATGGTTGTAAACCCTACAGTGTTATAAACCCATTGAAAAACAAATAAAGTGAGCATCACAGACACAAGGGCTCAGATGAATTGGAGTCAACATACTCAAAACCGTAAATATTTTGAAAACCTAGGAACTGAAACTGTTAAGAAACCTTGCTTCAAATTTCAAACCATACACAAGGTCAACAACAAATTTATGTCATCAAAAGTAGACGGATTTGGTATTGGTGGCAACAGACTCAAAACTGCAAATATTTAAAAAAGCCAGTTCATGTTTGAAACTTTAGTTACAAGCCAATAAGTTTTTCCTCATAGAGACAAATTAAGGTATGTTATGCAACCAAAAAAAACTACTGCACAAATGAAATTGCTATTGAAACCCACTTCAGACTCGAGAGCACCAATATTCAATGGAAAACAACATGTGCTCACCTGTGTAAAGATTTTGAGTACGCACAGAATGTGAAGAAAATGTTAATTTTCCCCAGACTCCACAATAGATGAACCAAAGTGGGATGAAAATGTTATTTCGAAAAATAGAGAATCACAAAAGCCTTGCTACTTGCACTGCTTCCAACTCCCACAACACTAGCTCACAGTAAACTCTCGTCCAACAGGGACTTGCAAAATAAATTAAAAACAAATTGCTGCACTTTAATCTATGTTAATAATCAAAGCACACTGACCACACGTACCCATCCAGTGGTTCTAGCGCTTTCTCTTCCAGCCATATGCCATTTAATGCATTAACTATGCATTAATGGATTTTGTACCCCCAACCGTCAATTTTAATCTTTCATTTTTATTTAATCAATCTATGCCTTCCTATTTTTCTAATTTTTTTAAACAAAAAATATTTATAGAGCTACTTGGGCGAATAGGAAAAAAGATAAATGTTAATTCTCAAATATCAAAAATAAGTTTTAAAATTCACACTATAGAAACAAAAAAAATATGTTAAAATAAATAAATGTGATTGACCGATGTTGCATACCAAATACATATTGAGGGAATGCAATAGTAACCTGCCTTAGACAGGAACTAAAAATAATATCAAACCACTTAGAAACATAAATATGTAAACCTTGTTAAACAAACACTCTACAATTTACTGATTTGCAGACTATGAACCATTTAATAACACTTTAGAATCTTGTTATTAATTTAATTAAAAATAATAATTTATATAGAGCATTTATTTTCTTCACACTAATTACGGTATCTTTAAGTTACGCCTTATCTCTCGTAGGGTTTTGAAGCCGCAAACCGCTCGCAAATTTCAAATAGAGGATCTTTCCAGAAAATTATAATCAGTCTTAATTACACACCTAACCATGGTTCCAACGGCCACAATTTTCCCGACCCGAGGTTAAAATGGCGTGAAACAGAGCTCCCTTTATAAATAGCTGAAGGGGATGGAAATTCTGTAGTTTACCTGCGTGCTACTTGATATCAAAATCGTTGAAATGGCTAACAGGAGATCAGATTTGCAAGACCTGTATCCTCAGAGGAAGCCGCGAAATTCTTCATGTACTAAATTTAGCGGTAGGATTGAAAATGGAAAAGATTTAAAGAAGGAAAATGATGTTATTTCTAGCCACTCTGCTACTTTGGCGGAGGCAGCACCGTCGGACTCCCTCACCTCATATGACGAGGTTTATGGTAAGCGCTTGTACATTTGCACGTTTTTCCTGTCCTTTCCGTTATGAATTTTCTAACATTGTTTTCTTATTAATCAAAGCTGGGAGCTCAGAACTGGACAGGAAAGGTTTGAAACATCATCTCTCACATTATTTTTCTAAGCATTGTTTATCGTTTGCAGAGGTGGAAGAGGATTGCGTGGAGCAGATACTGAGGGAGTTTGACTTGGACATGCGGTACGGGCCATGCCTAGGACTCACTCGGATGGAGCGCTGGCAGCGAGCTGTTCAGCTGGGCCTCTGTCCCTCCCAAGCTATCAAGGACCTTCTGGATAGGGCAGGCGGCATGCCTAATTGCGTCTGGGAAGGCCACGTGTAGGTAGTAGCCTCCAAGGTCTATGTCGCGGTCATTTTGGACTGAACCATGGAAGATTAGGGTTTATAAGGTCCTTACTATATGTAATTCGAAGGCTTAGGTTTTGTCCATTGAAAATATAAGTGTCGTTCAAAATGATCTTGAGGCGTGGAATTTAGGCTGTACAGGATAGGGTTTGAGGCAGTCGGCTTAATATGCCTTGAACCCGTCAAATGTTGCTATTAAAGTTAAACTTTAGGTTTTCTTTGTGGAAAATGTTCTGTTTTCCTTTTTTGTAATTTTCTCTGAATTTTTGGAATTCCTTTTGTAGTAGCGCAGAATGTTCAAAGCGGATGAAAATTACAAGAGCGATCTTGTTATGCCTTTAAAAGTGGTCTTCTCCTCTCATTTCTTGTGTTAAATACATTTTTAACAGGATTCAGGTCATTCTTCCGTTTGCTCTGCTCTGTTATTTAAGGAAAGAATGTAGGCACATTATAGTTTTATTTGGCAGATGATTCAGAAGTTATGGTTATATTTCAAATTCACAACTTTCCACACTAAGTTATGGTTATATTTAAATATTCAGTTGAATTTGAAATTAGATTATATAGAGATATGTTACTTCTGTTAAGGATCCAATAAACGGGTAAGATTCAGTTCATATATCCTGAAACTTTGTGATGTCCAAGAGATCAAGAAATCTAGAGGATTAATAATGGCATTTTAAGGCATTTTCATTTTCTTCTTGATGTTTTCATTATGGATCTTGATCAGAAAATTCAGTTTTGTTAAGTTTTACGTTTTAAGATAAGACGGTTGGATTGTCTACTTTCAGGTTATTTTTAGTAGATTATGCATTCCCCGACGAAATGTCATTCTTTTTCTACCATCTTTTTGTTGCAAAATAGACATGAATCATATTATTTGGTTTCATATGTGATTTTCTAAATTAGCAGATGCATTGAAAATATCTTAGTTGACATGAATTTTCAATAATTCATGAAATAGTGTATGATTGATTGCTTTTTTTATTTTGACTATATTGGCATTACATTGAGATCATTGAGAACGATTTATAAGAGCAGTGTATAAATAAAAATTCAACCTCAAATAATCATGTGGATTTGATAAATCATCACCCTTCATTTAAAAATCGTTCATATGAAATTATTTTTGTACGTTCAAATCTTTTTAAATATAATATTCTAGTGTCGTAAAATTGCACCTCGTAGCAATTTCACCTACATTTTTGCATCCACTCTAGTGTCCACTCCCTTAATATTTGTGTAGGCTCATTTCAGCCCTTACATGAGCCCTTTACCCCTCAGGATGCTTAAGACACTTTTTTAGTAGCTACCTTCTTTTGTCATTTTTGGGCAAAATTTTTTGGACATTAGAGTGTCGCATGGACATTTGTGTGTCATGCTAGCATCTCGCGACATTTTAATGTTCAAACTGTCGTTTTTGATCTCTTTGTCAGTGGAAATAGCTTGCTACACCTTGTAATGGCTCGATTTTCCCTTCTATTCTCTATTTAAAATCATCTTTTTAATTTATTTGGTCATCTTCATCTCTCTTGAAAACTCTCTTTCCTTTCTCTCAAAATCTCTCTCTCTCTTGCTTGCACAACTCTCTATAGCTTGCTACAATGGTCTCAAGCCCTCACGACGTTCTCTACAACTGACTTGGCTCTCACAACACCTCTCTTTCTTCATCTCTTTTTTTGGCTTTCTCAAGCCTTGCAGATAATATCTATTTGTCTTATGTCTATTGAGCATCTTGAGATTTATCACATCCTTTGTTTATGCATTTTATATTTTGTCTATTTGGTTGTCTATGGAGGTGGAAACACCGAAAGGCGGGTTTGACTGAGGCAAGCCCCTAAACAACCCCAACATGTTCTCTCAATCTTGTGTGTGCAGGTATTGAAGACATTTATTTGATGGAGGCTTCATTGCTTGGTTTTTTTCTTCCTTCATTTTGTCATTTATATTCTATTTAATCTACATTTTACTTAGTTTACTTAGTTTTAGTTCTATTATCCTCTGTTATTTTTTTACATTTCAAGAGTTCTTAGCAATCTAATTGTTAGTAGTCATTTTGCTATTTTCTGTGACATTCTTGGTTTTTGGTTTGTATGAGACGTCAGCGTGCCATTGGGACGTGTGTGCATCATGCTATCCTTGCGCTGCATTGTCGTCTTTGGCCATAAGCTTGTCAATTTGTCCAAAAGACCTCTATGACCTACTCTTTTTTATTTTGAAACTCACCATTTTATATCCTATCATTTGAGCTTTGCCTTTGAGGTAGTTGAGGACTATTTGCTCCGTGTAGACTCTTCTTTGTCCTAGAGACTCAGGAGTAGCAAATTTCCTCTACAAATATGTTGTTTGCAATTTATTGTTTGTAGTTGTGATAAGAGCAATAACAAATGGGAATTGTTAAATATGGACAAGGCAATGCAGGAATATTGGAGGGTGTATGAAGGACGTGCAAAATTGTTTTATAAATCTTTTATGTAAAATGAAATAATTATCTTTCAACGTGGCTTTTATACCTAACACTTCTTGAAGTTTTGAGAGTTAAAAGTGGTAGTTTTCCAAGGCTCTGCAAACACATCCATTTTGTAGAGATTAGACAGTTTTAATAGGTAAGCGATGCTACTTTTTCTCAAACCTTGATTAATAGACTGAAAATATAGCCTTCTCGACTAAAATATAGCGGTGCTACTTTTGTTTTAATGAGGTAGAAGAGGTTGTGACACAGACATCTACTATTCTACTTGAATTGTTAACTCCTTCGTGTAATAGAATTGTAGGATAAAAGCCATGCCAAATGGTGTTTGTAAATAATCACCAACCTAAACTCACCTTTTTCAATTTGTAGATACCTGGAGGAGAGGGAAAATCTACTCTTGAGTTAACTTGAGAGCTTATTTGCTCGAGGAAATAAAGGAATTGAAACTTCAAACTGCATTCAAGGTGTGCTTAACTTCAGAAAACCTGACATTTATGCAACCATTCAGAGTTGTTAAATTTTGATACACAACTATAACACGAGGAAGAACCAGATACTCTTATCCAGGTTATTTATTTCATATGTTTTCTTTCTTAGAAGCATTCTCCAATTCATTCAAGTTATGAATGATGGGAAGCCATCCCTTTTCAATAATATTACAAACAACTGCAGAGCCCATTTTATCTTTACTCAACTTGCAAAGACCAGTCACTAAGTTTTGATAAGTCTTATCAATGGGGTTATGATTATTTTTATTCTAAACCATCATATTGAGAAACTCACAAGTTGAAACCGTTTCATCTTCTTCAAAATGATTGTTAATGAGCACAGTATAGATGAGTGCCTTAGGCTCTATGCCCTTACTTTTCATACTGTGCAGGTAATCTCAGGCAAGTTTTGTCCTATTATATTTGCAAAGTCCTTCAATCAAAGTTGTATATGCAATTATATTAAGATGACATTCTTTTTGCTCCATTTCATTCCACAAGGCAAGAGCTTTTGTGTCTCTTTCTGCATTAAAAAGACCATTTATTAAGGTTGTATATGTAACAACATAGGGAGGCGGGCCTTCTGAAACCATCTTAGGAAGGTAAGGGAGTGTTGGATCAACTTCATCATTTTTACACAATCTATTCATCATTGCATTATAGGTCACGACACTTGGTGCATGTCATGTTTCCAACATTTCATTTAGGATTTGTTGGGCATCATTTACTCTGCCAACCTTGCAAAACCCGTTTATTAGAATATTGTAAGCAACTACATCAGGAACATAAAGCTTTTCTGACATTTCCTTGAAAAGCTTCCATGCATGATCCACTTCACCAACTTTGCAAATGCCATCAATTGTTGCAGAGTATGCAATCATATCCTGTAGGAACCCTAAGTGAACCATTTCATTCGAGAAATCGTAAGCATCAACTATTTTACCACAATAACAAAGCCTTTTAACAAGGTATAATGTTTAATCCAGGGAGCATAACCATGAAGCCTCATCTTCCTCATTAGGTCAAAAGCTTCACTAACCTTCTATGTTTTGCACGGGCATCCAAGAATCAAAAATTGTAAGTATATTGTGTTGGATCAATTCTTCTCTCCTTCATATCATCCAAAAGCTTGTAACTCTCACCTAGCTTATCTAAGTTGCAAAGTGCATGATTCAAGCAGTTGTAAATTTGAGCATTAGGCATAATGCTTAACCTTACCATGTCATTCAAAAGCCCTAATGCCATATCCAAATTTCCCATCTTGTAGAAACCATCAATAACCACATAAAAGGAAGTAGTATTTGGAGAAACTACCTTCGAGAATCTAACAGATCCCTGTTCAACTTTTACAAAGTGAATAACAGGTATCATTGATGCCCCTTCAACTAGTAAACGATTAAATCTTATAATCTCTTGAAGCAGCAAATATGACTCGTCTACTTTACCAGCCTTCACAAATCCTTCCAAAACTGCATTATACAAAGACATAAGAGAACCACCTTGAAAAATCAATCCATCTTCCAACAACCTATTGACTGCATCCAGATTGATGAGACCATAAATTGTCTCATATGTTATTAAAGAAAATCATCCATTTCTTCCTAATGTATTAATGTTAAAGTGGATTTGAGTAATGATTGAAAGTTCTTTAACTTGTTTAAAGTAAAAAAGAAAGTAAATGTTTGATTTATTTTTAGTAAATAAATGTGATCCAAATTGCCTCTAATATGTCTCCATGAAGTGTTTAAGATGATATAATGCAGATAAATGAGTTATTAAATAACTCATGGTAAAAGGGAGCTTCATAAACACTTGCAGTAGAGAGCTCTTGACATTTGAAGTAGTTAACTCCTGAAAGCTTTTGAAGGCTCTGAAGAAATAATGAGAAGATGGAGAAGACTTCCAACACATTCCTACATTCATGCAAAATCATGGAGCATCAGTCATTCCTAAATTAATGGGATGAGTGTTTGTTTCATGTTGAGTTTTAAGATCTCTCACAGTTATTGCATTTCATTCTTCCTTCTTCCACCAAAGATAACTCAAGTTACCACATCACTCAAATGTTGTTGCATGATTATAGCATGTTATTCATGTTAATGATCAATGATTGTGGAAAGCAAAGTGAAGAATAATTCCTCCATTCACGTGGAGAACTGAAGACTTCATAAAAATCAAGCATTCATAAATAGTAAAAAACACAGTCTCAGTAAAACAATAATATCTCCCTCGTTTCTCAATGACATTCGAAAATTCAAAATGATCTGAAAACTAGATTTGAGGATCTAAAAACCCTTTTGAGCATTTGACGTGATTTGTAGAAGGGAAAGAGCAATAAGCGTCAGAAAATGATTGAGACAAAAGTGGTGTGATGGAGGACAGCAACTTCAAGTTTCTTAAAGTTTTATAAACGACCCCTCAAAAATAGGATCTTGGATCCATATTCTTAGTGGATTGATATAGAATATGAATTCTATAAATAAAATGTAATCATTTGATCAAAGGAAGGGGGATTAGAAAGGCTTGTTTAAGCCTGAGGAAATAGAATAGATCTAGTTTCATTTACCAGCAATGTATTTCCAATTTTCTACAGTAAATTTGAATTCAAGCAAGACTTTTCATTTCTAGCAAGTGTCAAATAGTTTAGCCTTTTCAATTCTTGCAAGTGGTCCTTAAATTAGTTCTCTTTCATGCAAATTTTCTTTCATGCAAATAGGATTTATTTCATGCAAGTAGAATAGACTGTAGAATAGATTGTCAAACAAGTTTTCTACTTTCTCTCTTGCAGACAGCCATGGACACCACCTTGGATTGATAAATTAAATGATGAAGATTACAATGACCCCATCACAGATGACCTTTGTTGTTGAGCGAGCAAATCAATTTTCTGTAAATGCCCACATCTGGGCACATCCTGAAATCTCTTATCTCAAGATACAAATCATAAGCCTTCAAGCATTCATTTTTTCACAAAGACCTTCAATAAGTACCATCTATGTAAGCAAGTCTAATCTAATACACGCTTCTCTCATATGTTTAACAAGCTCAAGAGCCTTGTTAACTGGATTCTCCTTGAAAAATCCATTTAGCAACACAAAAAAGGTATTTTTGTTTGGGTTTATCTCAAGTTTCCTCATGCTTTCTATCAGCTCCAAAGGCATGTCTACCTTTCCAGACTCGCTAAGAGAAACAAGCAAAACAACGAGCGCATGTTCATCAACCCAACCATTCTTGGACATGATTTTGTATAGATTCAAAGTCGCTGTAAATTTTCCCACACCACAGTAAGCTGGAAAAAGAGTTGTTAAGAGTTTTATTATCATACATAAATCCATACCCATGCATTTCATTATATCTCATCTCAACCAAATCAAATCTTTTGGATTTGAACCTCGAAATTCCTAGCTTAACCTTTGTCCATGAGCCATACCTAGCATATGCAATTCAACAATAATTGAGGTGCCTACATAGCCTTTGGATGAAAAACCATAGATTTAAATTTTGCCAAGGTAAGTTGAATACTTGTAGTTTAAGTATTTAGTTTCAATCAAAACTCTCAAGGTTCACTTCAATATGAATGTTGTTTGTTTCATTTATTATACCATTGATTCTTTAGTTTCCCTCCTTTGAACTCTATTATGTTAGGCCATCACAATATTCAAAGCACCGCGGTACTATATACACAAACATATTGTGTCAGCAGCTATCCAGCCCCAGGAATGCACTAGGGCATGGATGTTGTCTCCATCGATTTTCTCGCCGGCCATATTTTACTTGGAAACTCTGTCCTCCATAAGTTGTCCTGTCAATAATTTCAACTATGTAATTTCTTTGATGTTCATTTATAATCATGTGCCTTCTTTGAATGATGTGAAATATAATATTTTATATTATTTTTAAGTGTAATAAGATTTATTATATCTTATGAAAAGAATATCTTTTAATAAAATCAAATGCCTTATTTTTATCATATATATTTTTAATTGTATTAATTTAAATTATATTTCATTTAATTATATTAATTTAATTATAATAAATAATAAAATAATAATTATAAATTATATTATAGTATAAATATATTAAAATATTATTTAAAATAAAAAAAATACAAAATAAATACATTGATAATAAATTTACAATTATTTAATCTTTCATTTTTTAAAACACATTTTGAAAATATCTGTAATGTGTTTTTTATTTATGATCATCATAATTTTTTTATATAATTTAATAGATTTTGATAAACATATTTTCCATTTAATAGTGTGCTCCTTATCTAACCTCCGTACACTTGTATCTTACATATACTACATAAATCTATTAACAATATCATAATTTATAAAAGAATGAAATAATGAATTTGAAACATAATCTTTTTTAAATAATAGAATTAGAAAGTAAATATTATTTATATATTGGAAAAATTATTTGACATAATAATTTATGTATTGTCTAATTTGTTGCAGGTATAAACATGTATTAAGTTTGAATGAATAATGTTTTGAATTATATCAACTCATATAAAATCTTCCTTCTAAAATTAAAATAAAAGAAATAGATTAAAGGTAAAAGTATAAGGACTAAAATTATTTTTAAGAGCCATTTCAAGATGTGAAAATAAATATGAGTGGGTATGCAAGTCAAATAATAGAAGTGATTTTTATTATTATTATTATAATCTATTAAATTGTTGATAGGACACCTTTAAATGACAATTACATTTATTTTTAAAGAATCTATAATAAAAGTAATTATGACAATATTTAATGGATGCATAAAAGAATAATAACAAGAAATATTTTTGAATTAGAAATCAGTTTTAAATATATAGATTTTATTATTTTATATAATTAATTTATAAATATTCTTATTTTTATTATGTTATTTATGAAACATGCATGTCTACAATTTATAATAGTAAATGAGAGAAAAAAATTAGATTTAATTGAATAAATGTTTTTATCAACTTTTGTGATTCACTATGAAAATGAGAAAACATTGTAGAACTTACTACATAATTAAAATAGAGAGAATAAAAAAATGAACATAAAATAAAACTCTAAATGGTGAAATAACAATAATAAAGTCAAATAGAAATCAAATTCAATATAATGAAAACAAAAAACATAATAGAAAAAGAAGGAAATAAAAGAAAATTCAAAAATATTAACCACTCTTAAAATATGATCAATAAGATAAATAATCATTAAAAAAAGAGAAGAGAATGATATTAACAAAAGGAGTCCAACTTACCTAATGGTTAATGATAGGAAATCTAAGACATGGCTATCAAAAAGTAATAAAATTCTAAATAATTATGAAAGATAATGATAATAATAAATTTATATTTATATATTTTTAGAATTCTACATGTTAAAGAATTTCTCAACATTTGTTATCCTAAAATTTCAAAAAGATATTAAGAATGTTTTTCAAATGTCAAAGTGAAAAGGAATGTGAAGATCTAAAGAAGGAAGATTTTATATGAGTTGATATAATTCAAAACATTATTCATTAGTAATAGTGTTATAATTTTATTTTATTTTATAATTATGAACTCAAACTTATCAAGAATGTTTTTCAAATGCCAAAGTGAAAAGGAATGTGAAGATCTAAAGAAGGAAGATTTTATATGAGTTGATATAATTCAAAACATTATTCATTAGTAATAGTGTTTTAATTTTATTTTCTTTTATAATTATGAACTCAAACTTAATAAATGTTTATACTTGCAACAAATTAGACAATACATAAATTATTATATCAAATAATTTTTTCAATATATAAATAATATTTACTTTCCAATTCTATTATTTAAAAAAGATTATGTTTGAAATTCATTCTTTCATTCTTTTATAAATTATGATATTGTTAATAGATTTATGTAGTATATGTAAGATATAAGTGTATGGAGGTTAGATAAGGAACACATTATTAGATGGAAAATATGTTTATCAAAATCTATTAAATTAAATAAAAAAATTATGATGATCATAAATAAAAAACACATAACATATATTTTCAAAATATGTTTTAAAAATGAAAGATTAAATAATTGTAAATTTATTATCAATGTACTTGTTTTATATGCTTTTTTATTTTAAATAATATTTTAATATATTTATACTATGATATAATTTATAATTATTATAATTAAATTAATATAATTAAAAAAATATAATTTAAATTAATACAATTAAAAATATATATGATAAAAATGAGGCATTTGATTTTATTAAAAGATGTTCTTTACATAAGATGTAATAAATCTCATTACACTTAAAAATAATATAAAATATTATATTTCACATCATTCAAAGAGGGCACATGATTATAAATGAACATCAAAGAAATTAAATTTTACATAGTTGAAATTGTTGACAGGATAACTTACAGAGGACAAAATTTGCAAGTAAAATGCGGCTGACGAGAGAATAGATGGAGACAACATCCATGCCATCCATCCATGCCCCAGTGCATTCCTGGGGATGAATAGCCACTGCCACATACTGTAGGCTATAAAATTTCAAGGATAGATTGTACCAAAGACTAAGAGCAAACTGCTTGACTTGTTGCAATTATCCTTATTTCTCCCTCTAGATATTTGAAATGATTTTTTGGATTATGACAATGGTTATAGTGTATTTATCATACAAGGTGGGTGTTTTTCCTAAAATGATAATTATCATCTTGTAGCTATTGCATTCATATACTATATAAAACTAGCAATTGCACCTATGTGTGCAATGGGTACACCGAAGAGTCTTAATTTGAAAAGAGCAAAGGAAATAGAAAGTGGAGGATAAAAATGCTTTATGTTGGTGTTTTCCCTTATCAGATCACCTATTGTAGAGTATTGTTTGTAGAAGTATCTATTAAATTTTACACAGAGAAAACGATGGACCAAAAAAGCGAAGGAAGCATGGTAGTGCAAGCTACATGCCTATAACATAGATATCATAACCAGTTCCATGAAATTTTGTCCTTTCATCAAAGAACCAAGTTCGTTACATGAACCTTAATCAAATTCAAACACTTTTGAAAGATGTTAAATTTCTACAAATATAAATTTATTTGTTCTAATTTCTATTGAAAACCATATTTGTATGATTATTTCTTTGTAAAAGTGTATGCAAATTCGAAAACCAATTCAGTTTTTCCAATTCCAAGTTTTCCAATCCCTAATTGTCATGACACACATGCAATGCCTCTTACCATATGACGAATTTTAGTATGCATTGGTATATGATATCAATTATTGTATGAATTTATAAACAAATTATGATTAAAATTGAATTCTTCGAACTTATAATCTTAAAAAAAAGCATCTACAACTTTATAAGAATTTTGTAGTCTTCATTTCTCTCATTCTTTTATATAGTTTGAATTTTGAATTTGTTTTAGTGGTTAGTATGCACAGGTTCCACATGAATTGCATCTATTTGTTATAATTTAATAGCACTGAGGTTGGTCTATTAGTCACAGCATTTCATTTTGTCATTATAAAAAATGCAACTCTTACTTTGTACGTACTCCCTTAACTTGATGCTTCTCAGGAGTTGCTTGTTATGAGTTTGAAGAGTCTTGTGATGCTACTTATTTTTTAAGATAAAAATATCTTTAAGAGAGTGTTTCCTTCTCTTGTGGATGGGTTTCTTAGTTTATAGAAAGTTTTGTTTTTATTTGCTACTTGCATTTGCTCTACAGTTTTCATATGGTAAAACTTAAAAGCTATTCTCAAAGTATCGGCTAGGTATTAGTAGTAGCTTAAAATTATTTAAATGTTGCTCAACAAAAACTGAAGTACAACAACCCTCAATACTAGATATGGCACCTCTTTGTGAACCATAATCATTAATATTTATTAATATCAAATGGTACAACTAGCCATGGTAAGCCAACAATAATAGTGATTCAACACTGAGATGTCAACAAAATAAATACTTCAAAAACTTAATGCATGAAAACTTCTCACAAGGCAAAAATTGGAAACTCCACACCTCCACACACAATTTTTGAAAAATCAAACCACACTGTAATATATTTTGAAAATTCAACACAACCATAATAATTAAAACTGGAAATATTCTACAAAGTCTTCCCTCATCATATTTTGCAAACTGTCTTACAAAATCTTTCACCAGCCGACCATAAGGTGTTGTGATTGATTACAGGGGTCTATAATTTAAACATTTGATGATTTACTCACACTTCTATGAAGCCATTAGAATGGGTAAATTGTTATTTTTAGCTGATATTTTTTATTATTTCTGATATTGTTTATTCCATCCAACAATAATAAAATAATCTTATTACTGATTGTCTTTTAATTTTTGTGCAATTTACCTCCAAAAATAGCATAAGATTTGTAGTTGTTTTCAGTATTATAAGTCTGAATGGCTATGTCGCCACAACATATACAAATAACTATGTATAGAAATTTGTGTCTCATAATAACTATGTATAGAAATTTGTGTCATAATAAGAAGAAACGTATAAAAAAAATTTGGGATAGAAAATGATCTCCAAAATCTAAATGTGTAATTCAAAACATTACAAGTTTATAGAGGATTTATAGAAACATATGTTCATTTGGAGTAGAACTTTTGAGGAGGATACATTGTCAATGATACAAATCGCCACATAAATTACATGTGTACCGAAAGCATACAAAAAATGTAGGGTATTTCTTAATTACATATCTCTACATCACCTTCTATAAAACCTATTGCCAAAATGCCCGCAATAGATATCTAATCTATGTATTTTTTAAAAAAAATTGCATACAAAAAACTCCACTAGTATTGAAATTTGAAACAAACTTGACAACAAATGATACATAAAGGTAACAAACATTTAAGTAACTAGTAAAGTTTAAGTTGAAACAATGAAAACAAATTTATTGTTAATATTGGGACTACAGGCTATCAAGGTAAAGTTGGAAAGGAGCGATTATCGTAAGAGCTGCAGTATTATAGTGTTGATCATATTTAAGCTCCCTTAAGTGGTTGTTTAGTATGTGTAGAAGGGATAAACAATGCTTAAATAAGTGGTTGTTTAGTATGAGTATAACAACAAATTGTAAGTAAGTGGTTGTTTAGCATGTGTAGAAGGGATAAGCAATGCCTAAATATAATGCTAAGGAGAATGTGAAAAAAATTGTATGACATAAGTTAAGATTACAAGGTTTTCTTACAGTCTATTGTTTGTTATTATGGTTGCATAAATAAGAATCAATTGTTGTGAAAACTTGGTATCTACGATTTCATGCTCATAATTGTAACAATATAGTAAAAGAATTATATAATTATATAAAATACTATAATTGTTGTGATCTAGCTTTCAATAGCGTAGAACATATCATGAGAGATGTTGAAGGGGGTCGATTGCTTAGTTATATAAACAATGTAGTATTTAAAATATAATATAATATTATATTATAATATTTTGCTTATTTATTATTAAATAATATTTAAAAATAATATATAATATAAACTATGAAATCTATTTTAAGAATATAATAATTGAATATGGTAATTATTTTAAACATAATATAATTATTGTATAATAAAAATCAATATAATATTTTTTTTTTTTTAAATTATTAAAAAAGTAAAAAGATTTAAATCAAATTCAGACCCCTTAGATTAAAAGAAAGCTATTATATTATACACAAAAAACATTGCAGTAGCTTCGATCAACCCTTTTTTAAAAAATTTCATACAAATTAACCATTACCACTTTATATATATAAAGATTAAAATTCTCAAGCTTTTTAATATACTAAAATACTTATTTTATACTTATATTAAAAGTAAATTAATATCTTACAAATTACATATAGAATGCCACTATGATATATATATCTTAAAAAGTCTATATAATGTAAACCATTTGTATGAAATATATAACTAAAATAAATGCTACTTATTTTATAATTTTTTTAAAAGATTTATGCTAGTATTAAATAACTAATTATTTGTAAAAGTAAATAGATAAAGACAAAGAATAAATAGAGAAGTTGGGGGCTGCAATAACAGTTAAAATAAAAGAGATGGACAAAGATTCATTCTTTATTGTTCATAGTGTAAATAGTGGTCGGTGACTTCTACCACCAACAATAAATAGAACTATATTAAAATTGTTAAATGTAAAATTTAACTTATATTAAAAGCTACAAGTAAATCAATTTTTAAAAGTTTAAAATAAAATGAAATCTATTAAAATTCAATTCTAATTTATCAATTTGTTTAATTCCACTTATGAATAATAATTATTTGTATTATTTAAAAGTTTTTTTTAATTAAATTTTATAATTATTTATCTATATATTAAAAGTGAAATAATAATATTATTAAAATTTACTTATATATGTATATTTAATTTATATATTACATATATTATAATATAATAATTATGTAAATAAATATAAAATTTTAAATTTACAAAGATTTATGCATATAATTTATTATTTTTATATTATATTTATTATATATTATAATAAATTAATTATTCAAATCTTAAAAAATGAAAATATTTTAAATAGTTCTAATTATATATTTATACATTATTTTTTTAAAATCTAAAATATTGATACTAATAATTTTCAAATATTAAAAACACAAAATGATAGGCAAACACGAATAACAATGAACAGTAAAGATTAATTTGATCATCTTGAATTACCAACGATGGATTAATTATGCTAATGTATATGTAACCAATGTTAAAACCTAAATGTGCTCATTATTAGGATTTTGGCCGTAATTTTCATTTTAATAAATATACTCTAAAACCCTCCAAGAAACCTTATTTTATGGCTGCAGCTCATCCAATTGGAGAAGTGAAGGTCAATACCAAGGAGGAAGAGTTTGGATGAGTGGAAACCAATAAGGGAAAGCAACAAAAAACTAGTGAAAAACTTACAATTGACATCATTTAATACAAAAAAACTTGCGTCATTTATCTTAAATGCTAAGTCATTGGAAGTCCGTGAACAATTAAACAAATTTAGAATCACCCTTTTAAAATAAAATTGTTCAGTGGACCCTACAAACTATTTATTCGGCTTCTAGGTAGACACAAGATATTCTGGACACCGCATGTACATGTGAATAGAGCCTCGTTGCCCACAAAAGCTCATCACAATGTCTCAAACAAATTTATTCCCTATTTTCATATTGACAGAGCATGTATATACAAAAATACCTCGCTTGCTGCTTAAAACTACTTCAAAGGTTTGCCTTATGTATATCCATCTATGAAGATATTCTCAGCCATAAAAATATTGTAGCCTTTGTATACTCTGCAAAAATGATGGAGTGTATCTTTTTGCTTGGCTCTCCAGCCATCTGATGTGGAGTCTTGTGGTAATCAAATTGCCTCTCTTGACGATGGCCTCCATATAAGACAATACAAAGTAGTTGATCAAATATGTGTTGACCTTTTATGATGGGTGCAGGTCATGTAAATTGAAGGGCTACCATGGAGCCCAGGTTGGTGTATGATATGGACCCTCAAGTGCTCTCAACTTGTACACCCAAAAATAAAATGCTCTTCTCACCCACAAGTGGCCTTGCTTGTTTGAATCAAGTATCAAGTGCAGACCTTAACATTTTCTGTTTTGTTAAGGTATGGAGAGTGCAGTTAGGTGAAGAGATGATTTTGTTGTGTTAACATCATTATATTTAAGCAAAAATTAACCTAACTCCACGCTTTGGAATGTAGCATTCAGGAATGCACAAAGGAAACAATTATACTACCCCTCAAAAATATATTGTACTATCTCAGAATCCCTATTATTGCTAAAAGGGGCCCAGTGTCTGGTTGAAATATATCTAATTTGGGAAAAGGTTGAAGGATAATTTAATGAAGTGATTTTATTTGCCAATTGTGTAACTAATTTGGAGTAACATTGCAAAAAATTATTTCTTTTGGCATCTTGTTTAAAATTTGTTTTGTAGCAAAAACTAAGAAATTTTATTTCTTTGCGAATTTCATGACGTTTTTAGTTGTTATGAAATATTTGTTTGTTCTTCGTTTTTATTATTTTTGCCCTATATTAAACTCCGCAAACCCTAGGTTTCTAGGGTTGCTAAATATTTTAGTTTAAATTTAAAATTTAGGACTAAGATTAAATAGTTAAATCTAGATGGAAAGAAGTAAATTACAATAAACAAATGAACAAGATCCTCATAATGAGCATATTTAGGTTTTAATATTATGCAATCCGCAGATAGGGAAAGTGGCGTACTTGGAAGATAAAGCTTGAGGATAACTCTACAGTCAGGGCAAGTAACATACCTGGAAGATAAAGCTTGAGGATGACTATGCAAAGTTTGGAGGAACAACGACAAATGACTGCAGATTACAAAAAAATACTTATAGATTTAGATGAGGAGTTGGGTATGTTGCCAAAATCTCATACTGAAACAACTGTAGATGAGTTACCTCAAAAATCTACACTAATCATGTATTTTTTCAGTGATGCCGACAATAGAAAAATGTTGTAGAAAGGGTATTATGAAAATATAAGATTGTAGATATTTTTCCACATATAGATTGGAGAGGAAGGTGGCGAGAGAAAGCCAAATTAAATGCAAAATTGATAGTTTCAGATATTTGCATCACTAGCTATTAAATGTGAGGCAAAAAATTAAATGGAAGGTTTAATGTGTTTGTTGGGGTGACGTGAGGAATATGATCTAACGATCAACAATGTCCAAACTGTCAACCATGCCATTTCTTTCCTTTTAAACCGTTGATGGAGAAAATGAGTTTTGAAAGCAGAAATAGGGACACGCCTTCGGTGTAACAAGGAAATTTGGATCGTGCAATTAGCCTGGAAACTAATTAGGTCATCTCACTAGAATTTAATTTTTTATTAACTGCAATTTAGACAGCCAATGAAAAAATTAGGATAAAATCAATTCGGTTGATCCAAACACATTATCTAATGAGATATCATCCAATATTCAAGCACATTATCTGATTAGATATAGTCCAATAGGAAGCTAGGATGAGACCCTTATTTTGTTTTAATTGAGTGTCTTAATTTTAATATGCCAATTTACATGTCAAAGCTAAACCTCAAAAAATCTTTTATTTTTTTTAGTACCTTAATTATAGTGTGCCAAGTTATTTCAGTTCATTGGACAGTTATTTTTGGTGTAAAAGATGAAATTAGAATGCAATTATAGAACTACATTCTTATATTAGATTCTAGTTATTTGTCATGTAAATACTTTTACTTTATAATAAAGCAAACTTCTGGATATGTCTTTTGAGAGGTGACAAAAGTCACAAAAGTCAAAGGAAAACACATCTGAAATACAAAAACTTCTAGTAATGTTGTGACACCCCTCCGATTTGCTATGTTTTCTTGATAGCTCAGATACTTTGTTAGACTTTATTTTATGTTATTTTTATTCTATTGCTGACAGTGGAGCGATGATAGACTATATTGATGTGATGACACATTATATGCATGGTGATTATGTTTAATATGCTTTATGTTTGCATAGATGCGTAGTTGTGATGGCATTGTTATATATGCTTATTGTAGTTTAATTGATATATTATCTCATTAGTTGATGTGACATTGTATTGGTGAAGAGAACGGTATTGCATCACTCACTTGCGAGTGCCCTGTAATTTCCACGATTCTCTCTTCACGATGTGTATGTTTTATTATCTGGATACATGTACGAAATTTGCTTGTTTGCAGGATTGTAGGTACAGGACATTAGCTTCACCTGGTTTCATAGGTCTGAGCATGTCCACTACTCAACAGTAATATTGGGAGATAGTAACGGGTTACCTAGTCATACCTTTACACTAGTACAGTGTGTCATCAGTTTGAGTTTTGGTCATAGCCTTATCATTGTTGTTCTAGGTATTTTATTATTGTGCAAGTTTAATTTGGTAGATTAAATGTGTATTTGATTTAAATATTTAATTAATTGAATTATTGTTGTGAAGGCTTTAGAATAAATAAATAAATAAATTTAATTTAATTATGTTGTTGAGTAATTTTTATTATTAAAATAAATGGTAATTAAATAAATAAAAGTATTTAAATTGGTTGCAATTAGTAAATTGTTTTATTTTTTATTTAAATTTGTGGAAATATATTAATTGTTTTATTTTTATTTAAATGCATGTGGTTGGAAAATATCTTTGGTTGTTGAGGGAAAAGATATTTTGATTGGGATAACTATGAGTTAGAAATTGGTTATCTTATGGTTGTAAATTGATTCTCAGAGAAAAGATTGGGAAAAGAGGGAAGAAAGTTGTTTCACGGGAAGAGTTTTTGGTTTTGTTGAAAAAATTGCTAGGGAAATTGTGGATCTCTTAGAGGTTTTTGTTTTAGAATCTTGCTGTAGAATTCTTGGTTGTGGTATTGTTGTGTTTTCTAGAAAGAGACAATTGCATTGGAGGAAGCTTTGGCTATATTGGAAAATTGAAGCTACAGAGAAGCTTGACAACTTTTCTTGAGGCAAAAGTTATTCTAGAATAGGTTCCTTTATTGTTTTTGTGAATTTTGAATTGAAAAGTGGTTTTATTACTGTAATGCAATTTGGAAATGTTTAGGAAAAGATTTTCTATGTTGTAGAAGCTCTTGTTTTCTTTCTTAAAAGATTGCCGTGAAAGTTGAACTTCTGTAGAAAACAATTAAAAATCCTCTGTGTAATTTGTTCAATTCAAAATAGATTGATACAAAAGGAATTATAGATCTCTGTAGAAAATCATTATTTTGTTTAGTTTCCCTATTTCTTTTAATTATCTGGGAAAATGAAATTTCTGACTGAGCTTTCCTGTAGAAAACTTCTTCTGTGTAATTTAATTGCCCAATTAGAGCCAATGCTCATGTTAATTTATATATATATTGGAATATATATATGTACATATACATATATATAAATATGATATTTCTTTTTAAACACTGTGATTTTCTTGAAAGAAAATTTTAATTTTGAAAGGCATTGTAAATCGCCGTATGGAAAAATTCACAAAATTTCATTTGAATGAAGGTTTTGTATATATATTGAAGGGGAAGCACTAGCTATCCCAGCGCTGATTCTCCTTAAAGGGAGGGTTGAAGCTGTGAGGTAGCCGACGCTGCCACTGCCATGGTCACGCCTCCCCTACAAGGGGAAGGCTGTGTAATATGCAGTGGTTATAGCCCACAGGTATTAAAATCACACCCTCTGTGAATTTCGTACTTCACAATTTGGGAATTAAAATATATCTATCATATTTATAATATATATATATTATTTATATATATATGATACATGTAATATATATATATGTTTTTTTTATATATTTTGCCATATATGATCAATACAAATAATTTTGTGAGGAAATGAATTTATAGTATTAAATAAATGGGGTTCTTTAAACTTATAATTATTTTTAATACTTAAATAATATATTTATATGTATATATATAATTACATTTTATTATATATATAAATATTAAATATATTTATTTAATGTTTGAATTTTACAATAGATATTTGTAAACATGGTTAGCTAAATAAATATAATTGATTTATTTTGTTGAGGAAAATTGAGTTAATTTTATGAGCACTTGTGGAAACTAGAAGATGAATAATTAGTTTTATTCATTGTTGAAATTGTAAGTTGGAATTATATTTAATGTGCATTTTAAATATGCGAAATTGATTGTAATGGATTTAGGAAATCCGAATGATAGCATTTCTTTAATTGCTAGAAGTTGTATTTATAAAAGCACGTGTTTCTGTAATTGTGTACTAGGAGGGAAGTAATTGTTATTACGAGAATCTAAGTCTTCCAAGAGTTGTAATTTGTGAAAAGGGGTTGTTGTAACTTTAGTTCACCCTTTGAGTTTTCTTGGGTAGTGCACGTATTTGGGTCGTGCAAACCCCAAAGGACAAAACAAAGCGCACATTTATTTTTTTAAATAATACAAAGTAAACATATAAGGAACCATTAAACATAATTACATTACACGATAACATCATAACATCAAGTCCTTTGGGGCACGTGAGGTCACATCGCATAAAACCAACTCATAACGAAAGATTACAGATAAAGCTAAATAACTTAACTAATCTTTACATCCATCATAGACATTAAAATAACCATTTACAAAAGATAACATCCATATATCCATAAGCATAAGTATAAATACATCACATGATACAAACCATAATAAATTTCATAAATCATGAATGGTTACAAGGGTGCATTTACAATACATCATCTTTTAATACATTACATGTTCACAATACATGAGATAGAATAAAACCTCCCATACATGTGGGATAAATACATAATACAAAGAATGTTTGAAATTCAAGATGAATATCTGGTACAAGCTCCATCTGCAGGATACTATGAAGAACGAACATTGATGGGGAACCCAACAGGTGAGGAGCATGTTCCACCCAACCACATGGGTTTTTAGAAAAACCAACCCCCTGTGCTTAGAGGTGACAAGGAAGTGACTGTGACCAAGAATGCCACAAGACTAACTCCAATAAAGAATATCATAGTAGCAATAACTCTAGTAGCAACAACAAAAGATTACATAGATCATAAACGACAACAACCAAGATTCAATCATAATAAACACAAAGCCATAAAACACATCATAAATAAACCAAAGGAAACAACCATTAACCACTTCCAAAATAAATCCAAGACAACAATCATAACACACTTCCAGAGGCAACCAAGAAAACAAAGCATAAGGGAAACTAGTGGAGAGTGTCATTGCATAGCCTACATGGGTTATCCTGGCCCTTCCTCCAACGTGAGGCATCGACCCCCATCTATGGTTATCTTGGCCCTTCCTCCTACTTGAGGCGTCAGCCCCATAGGGTGACTCATGCGAAGCCATTTACCTCTCCTGAGGATGAGGTAACGACTTTGCCAACCACGACCTTCTCAGTCTACCATTAGTCTGCGATAGCCCTAATGGATAGATGAGGTATCCAAGATTATCTTAATATTTTGTTACTACCCATCCCCCTAAGTTCTATTATTAGGTTTTCACTTGTTAATCTAACTCTTACGTGGGCTATCCTAAGCCCTTCCTCCTTTTGAGGTGTCGGCCCCCACAAAGAGCCACTCTCCCAAGAGACCCCAAAACATAATCAAAAGCAAGGGTTGTACCATAAAGAACAGAGCATTACATCTCAACAGATGACATGCGAGGCATTACCCATCTCGGTAAAAAGCACACAATTAGAGTCTCTACAAAATCTCGTACAACCCTTACCAAATAAAGATACTCAATAACTTGCCACATCAAAGTTCCAAAAAGAGAGATACATCGACTAAAGAATAAACTCAAGCCTCTAGAAGCCTAAATTTCCCAACAACCTTAAACGAGTTCCTAAACAAACTGGGTTCCCACATTGGTAAAGCTAAAACAATAATATAACAATAAAGAAAAATAACCAAATCAATTTTACCAGATTCCATAATGCAAGTTAACATGATAGTATCCACACATGGATATTACAAAACAACTCAAAATACCACAATTTTTTTTATTCCACTCGCAATTAAACAATATAACCAAAATCCATTTTCGATGAAATAATTTTGAAATAACACATAATGATTTTGCCAATTTCCAAGAACAATTTCCAATAATAATAATTTCATAAAAGATAACTTTATATCTATATATTTATATATCTTATTTATATACATACATAATATAATTATATATGTATAAATATAAATAAAACATATATATAAATACACATTCTGGTTTTTTAATATTTTATCTAGTCATAAATCTAGAAAAGAAAACTTAATCATAGCCAGGACATGTACATATATATATAAATAAAAAATAAAAAATTCATTTAAAGAAATCGCAGCCACTAAAAGGCCGCGGCCGCATGCAGTCCAAGGGACTTCTCACAGCAGTCCAAAGGATTGTTGTGGAAGTCTCTTGACTGCTACACAACCAACCACCAAATGGCTGGGCAGGGGTACGGCCAAGGCCGAGCCCCACCTAGCAAACAACAAAAAAAATGCAGCTGCGTTAGAGTACTACGGCCTTAGTCAAAATAAATTCCTAAATAAAAAAATTATATATATATATTTGTATGTATAAATATACACAACTGTATCATCAGGGACATAGTACAAAGGAAATTGGAAATCATGCTTGTTTTTACATGTATATATATATATATATATATATATAATATATATACAAATATGTATATCCACGAATCTGTGTATATATATGTGTATATTAAACACATAAATCCATTCATTTTAGAGAGGCAATAATTTTCCCATAACATAATTATAAAAGTTCAGAACAATTCCAGAGATTCAACAATAAATTTCTTTCCTTGGTTGGCTACCCAATAAATTTCAAATCTCAAAAAGCTTTTTCTTTTATACATAGAGAAACATATTTATTTTTACAGCTTCAGAAAAATAAAAGAAATAGAATGGAACCTGAAGTCCTACGCTTGCTGAGGAATTGATGAAGCTTTTCTTGATCCCAAATAGCCTTTTTGAAGAGCTCCCCTTTCTTTCTTCAGAACTTCTCCACCAGTTTCCTTGATAAATTCTCTAATCTAAAATTTTAATTCCGAAGAGCCTTTCTTCTAGAACAAAGAAATAAATTATATAGAGAAAACAAGAGAAGATCCAATTTCCACAACTCAATATTTTTGAAGCTTCTATCAATTTTCCTCGTGAATGAAAACCTCTCAATTTTGCTATTAAATAAAAAGATATTTTCTTCTTTTTCGAAAACTCCAAAAATTAGAATTAAAAGAAGCTTTCTATTTCATCACCATCCTTTTAGCCAAAATCTCCACATTCATTGGTCCTTTTCTTCTTTTCTTTCTTTTCTTGATTTTTTTTCTATTCAAACAACACTTTTTGTTTTAATTTTGATTTTGCAAATTATACTTGCAATTCACACAATTTAACTTATTTAATTATTTTATTCCATTAATTATCCTCAACATGCTATTTTTATTAAATTATCAAAATACCAATTTTAAATAATTTAATTTACACCTTTCAATTTATTTATCCTTAATAAATTACATGGCTTTTAATTTAGGACTTTTTATATTTTAATATAAACTATTCCAATAACTATTCTAACATTTATTATAATCATTTAGTTATTTAAATTACCTCATACAACCACACCAACGTAAAACAAATAACATAATTACTTTCACACAAACCACTATCGTAAAATGCAAAAATGACAAAGGTCAAAGACGCACAATACCACTAAACATAAAATAGGTTGCCAAACTTGGGACGGGGTTACTTCCTTCTCATATCTATTTAAACTTCATGCCCGTTGGGTTAATTTGATGCTCGCCCTGTCCTGCCGAAGCAGGTGGAATCGAGACTCTGTTCCTGCAATTCCTGCATACAAACAAGTTTGTGTACAACATGTATATATATAATCAAAAACATCACATCGTGAGAAGGAATTGCAGCGTAGCAGGGCACTCGCAAACGAGTGGTGCTACATTGTCCCCTCACCAAAACTATAATAACAATTACAACATTAAGTATAAAGTAACATTGCTAAACTAAACTAATCACATCATATCATCATAAAATGATTACTAATCCACTACATCACAATATACTATTGAAATCAAATTAAACATCACCAAACCATAATGTCATATCATAATATCCATGTCATCAAATAAAGTAGCATAGTCATCAAGCAGTCTAAACTATCCAATCCACCAATCCAACCAATAAACAATAACTATCAAAGTCTCAAAGAATCAAGCATAACCACAGAAAATAACAAGTCCAAACAACAACATGAGGAGTATTACATCCTTCCCCCCATGAATTTGACTTACTCCTGGAAGCCAGTAAACAGGTAAGGATAGGATTCCCTGATACGGGAGGCATCCTCCCATGTTGTTGAAGTCTCATCATTGGGGTCCCACTAGACCCGCACCTGCTCAATATCCCTGCCTCTGAGGGCGAGTCTCTTGTGCTGCAGCACGACCACGGGCTCGAGAGCGAGCTGCTCATCATCAACCTGTAGAGCATTCCAATCAAGTATGTGAGTAACATCAGGAAAATATGGCCTAAGGACTGAAACATGAAAAACATCATGAATCTGCGACAGACTGGGTGGCAAGGCCAGGCGGTAGGAAACAAGACCAATTCTTTCTAACACCTCAAATGACCCTACAAAGCGGGGCACAAGCTTAGAACCCTTTCCATAATGAATAGGGATCTTCCGTGGATGCACTCGAAGAAACACTCGATCACCAACTGCAAACTGTCGATCAACTTTGTGTGCATCAACATACTTTTTCTGCCTATCTTGAGCTGCTACAAGATGCTCTTGGATGCGAGCTACTTGCTGCTCCATATCTCAAAGCATTTCGGGTCCAAGAAGAACCCTGTCCTCCAATCGATCCTAGCTCAAAGGTGTATGACAAGGATGACCGTATAATGCCTGAAAAGGAGCCATACCGATCGAACTATGGTAACCATTGTTATAGGAAAACTTGACCAAGTGTAGATAATCTTCCCAACATGATTGTTAGTCCATGAAATACATGCAGAGCATATCCTCAAGCACCTGATTTACTCTCTCAGTCTGACCATCTATCTCAAGATGGTAGGAAAAACTAAAGTTCAATTGAGTCCCTAAGGACTGTTGCAAAGATGTCCATAGCGCAGATGTGAATACCAGATCTCTGTTAGAAATGATTCTTCGCGGTATCCCATGCAAATGAACAATGTCCTCCATGAACACCTTGGCTACCAAAGAAGCAGTATAGGAAGATGATATAGGAATGGGCTACCTTGGTCAGCCTATCAACAGTGACCATGATAGCATCGTGCTGCCTAGAAGACATAGGAAAGCTGACAATGAAATCCATAGAGATAATGTCCCACTTCCATTTTGGAACAAGATGAGGCTACAAAAAACCTGTCGGATGATGATGCTCAGCCTTAACCCTCTGACATTCAAGACATCTAGCTACAAAATCAGTGATATCACGCTTCAATCCTGCCCAAAAATATAATGATCGAAGATCTACATACATTTTCTTAACTCCAGGGTGCATTGAATAAGGTGCCCGATGGGCCTCAGTCAAGATTAGGATGAGAAGACCCTCTACAGGAGGTACATACATTCGGCCTACATAGCACAAAACACCATCAGAATCCAATGAGTATCCAACAAATTTTCCTTCCAGAGCTCTACCCGAATCAATCTCAGATTTCACTGCTTGATACCAATTGTCCAAAGGAAGAGCTGCGAGGATCTGACTCCTCAAATCAACCTCAAGAGCCACAACAGAAATCTCATGCCTATGTTGACTCAATGCATCTGCCAACACATTCTCTTTGCCCTGGATATACTTTACTTCAAAACCATATTCGCACAAAAATTCCATCCACCTTCTCTATCTTGCATTTAGGTTCAGCTGTGTGAAGATGTATTGCAGACTATGATGATCTATATGCAACTCGAACCGATGCCCTAAAAGGAAGTGCCTCCATCTTACCAAAGCATGAACAACTGTAGCCAACTCAAGGTCATGTGTGGGGTAGTTTAGCTCATGATCCTTAAGTTTCTATGATTCATATGCAATCACTCGCCCTTCTTGCATCAAAACAACCCCTAAGCCTTCCAAAGAAGCATTTGTACAAACAACAAAGTCTCTTGTTGGATCCGATACTGCTAAGATTGGTGCACTAGTCAGTTTTTTCTTAAGAGTTTGGAATCCTAACTGACATTGATTGGACCAAAGAAATTTCTTTCCCTTCCTCTGGAGAGAGGTGATAGGATGTGCAATCCTTGAAAAGCCTTGGACGAACCGCCGATAATAGCCTTCTATTCCCATGAAATTATGAATTTCTGAGACATTTGTGGGTGTGGGCCAATCCACAATGGCATGAATCTTTGCAGGATCAACTGAAATTCCCTCGCCAGAAATCACATGGCCCAAATATTGAACTTCAGTCTTATAGAAGTCACACTTTTCCAGGTTGGAAAGCAATTGATTGTCCCTTAAGCATTGCAACACCTATTTTAGATGTTCCTCATGTTCTTCCATAGACTTGGAATAAATCAGAATATCATCGAGAAACACAAGGATGAATCTATCCAAGTACGTTCAGAACACTCCATTCATTAAGCTCATGAAGACTGAAGGTGCATTTTCTAACCCGAACAACATCATAGTGAACTTGTAATGTCTGTATCGAGTGTGAAATGTTGTTTTATGAATATCTACATCCACAATCCACAACTGATGATACCCTGATTTAAGGTCAATTTTAGAAAATACCTTCACCCCTTTTATCTGATTGAAAAGATCGTCAATTCTGGGCAAGGGATATCAGTTCTTCACCGTTACTTTGTTCAACTTCCTATAATCAATAAACAAGTGGAGAGAACCATCCTTCTTCTTTACAAATATCATAGGTGCTCCCCAAGGGGAAACACTTGGGCAGATAAACCCCTTAGCCAAAAGCTCCTCCAATTGCAGACGAAGTTCTTGAAGTTCCTACATTGTCATCTGATACGGATCTCAAGATATCGGCTCAGCTCCAGGTATCAAATCAATCCTGAAATCTATATCCCATTTTGGTGGCATACCAGGTATCTCACCCAGAAAAACATATGAAAATTCTGCAAGGAGAAGGTAATCATCCAATGACGCCCCTCGACTATCCTTTGACTGAAGGTCACTCACTGACAGGGAAAAAAGTTGACAACCTTGTCGGAAAAACCTTTTTAGCTGCATGGTAGAGATCGTTCGCAATGAAATGGGCCTTTGAATGCCCATGATCTCCACCTCCTTTCTAGAATCATCAATGCACCACACTGCTTTATGGTGAGAGTCTATCATGGTACGATGTGCACTCAACCAATCCATACCCAAGACGACATCAAATGAGCCAAGTGGTAGGATTCAGAGGTCCACTTTAGTTGTCAATGCCCCTATATCCAGACTACAACCTTGCACAAGCTTCTCTACAACAACCTTTGACCATGAGGCCAATTCAACCTACCATTTTACACCTTGACTAGTTGCCACCAGTCTACATCGCTCAACTACTGAAGGAGATATAAAAGAATTCAATGCACCAGAATCAAAGAGTATAGAAATGCTAGTGTTATGCAACACATGTGATGTCTCAATGATGGTGCTCTGGTGGTCTACCTGTCGATTATCCACTGTCGTGAAGACACAATGAGCTCTCCCTGCATCACCCACTATCGGCTCTTACCCAACTAGTCTCTGATTAAATCCTGAGGTGCTCTTTTGTGGACACAATCTAGCAATATGCCCTTGCTGCCCACATGAGTAGCAACCAGTACCTCTACCAAATCCTCTACCCCCTGCTGGAGCATTTGACTGCTGAAAGCTTCCTCGACTCGGCGCTGATTGAAAAATAGGTGCAAGCTACTCAAAATGCTCTTGACAAGCTCAGTTCTGGTTCTGATCCCTACGAAACTGAGAGTTGCCACCCTGCTAAGATAGAGAGTTTTTATGCTTCGGTTGCGAATGTTGTTGCTGCTGTTGACCCCCTTTAGAGGGTGCACACTGGTTCCTAGAAGATCCTGTAGCATGTGTTTGACCTCCGTGAGTGCTAAAACTAGGTGTAGGCACACTACCAATCTACGCTCCAATGTGACCACCCAAGGCCATGGCCAAATTCTCTTCTACCAAACTAGCCTTTTCAACCGCAATTTTTGTCATCTTCGGTTTGAAGACTCGCACACCACCACTAATTCAGGAATTTAAGCCCCGAACAAAATGTTGCACTAACATCCCTCCATCATGGTTGATCCCTGCATACTGCTTCAACTCATAGAATCACAGCTCATATTGTTCAATGGACATCAACATTTGCTTAAAGGTCATAGAAACTCATCATACTGTGTTACTCAATGATCGAAAGGAGCCCGAGCCTAAACTGTCAAAATTACTCCCCGCGGAATATGTTGATATCGGGCGTAACTTTTGTTCTTCCGGCTAGCCCGCAAGTGGATCGAAGCCTAAAATGCATTAATTTGCGCCCAGAGCTTTGGTATTGCTACCGTAGGGGTACATTGTGAAGCATCGATTCAAATCAATTAACTATGTTTTCTCTTCTAACCCTCCTCCAGAACCATCGAATGTAGGCAGATGTGCTCTCATCAAATCTCTCATATGACCAACAATCACTACATCTTGATCTGCAGTTATTTCCCTTCACCTCGGCGACCTTTCCCTTTCTCTCTCGACCCACTACTCCTCCTCTGGCTTGGGTCCCAATTGATCAAGAATCTCTCCAAGAATGTGTTGCAACTGACTATCTAAACCAGGTTGTTTCAAGTTCTGACCACCTAATGGATTGCTTTGAAGACTTTGTTGTTCCTCATGCTTAGAACCATGGGAACTAGGAGTTGAACGACCTTGCCAGTTTTCTCTATGACCAGCACCATGGCCTCTTCCTTGGCCACGTCCTCTACCTTGAGGCATATTTCTGTGCAACAAGATAAAGGTACAAGTGATCTCAAGAGTCAAACACAAAGGTTTCCTAATGGAATTAACTACCCAGAGACCCCATCGTTTGCAAACCTTGGCTTTGATACCAAGTTATAGCGGCGAGTGGTCTGAGCCCCAAAGGACAAAACAAAGCGCACATTTATTTTTTTAAATAATACAAAGTAAACATATAAGGAACCATTAAACATAATTACATTACACGATAACATCATAACATCAAGTCCTTTGGGGCACGTGAGGTCACATCGCATAAAACCAACTCATAACGAAAGATTACAGATAAAGCTAAATAACTTAACTAATCTTTACATCCATCATAGACATTAAAATAACCATTTACAAAAGATAACATCCATATATCCATAAGCATAAGTATAAATACATCACATGATACAAACCATAATAAATTTCATAAATCATGAATGGTTACAAGGGTGCATTTACAATACATCATCTTTTAATACATTACATGTTCACAATACATGAGATAGAATAAAACCTCCCATACATGTGGGATAAATACATAATACAAAGAATGTTTGAAATTCAAGATGAATATCTGGTACAAGCTCCATCTGCAGGATACTATGAAGAACGAACATTGATGGGGAACCCAACAGGTGAGGAGCATGTTCCACCCAACCACATGGGTTTTTAGAAAAACCAACCCCCTGTGCTTAGAGGTGACAAGGAAGTGACTGTGACCAAGAATGCCACAAGACTAACTCCAATAAAGAATATCATAGTAGCAATAACTCTAGTAGCAACAACAAAAGATTACATAGATCATAAACGACAACAACCAAGATTCAATCATAATAAACACAAAGCCATAAAACACATCATAAATAAACCAAAGGAAACAACCATTAACCACTTCCAAAATAAATCCAAGACAACAATCATAACACACTTCCAGAGGCAACCAAGAAAACAAAGCATAAGGGAAACTAGTGGAGAGTGTCATTGCATAGCCTACATGGGTTATCCTGGCCCTTCCTCCAACGTGAGGCATCGACCCCCATCTATGGTTATCTTGGCCCTTCCTCCTACTTGAGGCGTCAGCCCCATAGGGTGACTCATGCGAAGCCATTTACCTCTCCTGAGGATGAGGTAACGACTTTGCCAACCACGACCTTCTCAGTCTACCATTAGTCTGCGATAGCCCTAATGGATAGATGAGGTATCCAAGATTATCTTAATATTTTGTTACTACCCATCCCCCTAAGTTCTATTATTAGGTTTTCACTTGTTAATCTAACTCTTACGTGGGCTATCCTAAGCCCTTCCTCCTTTTGAGGTGTCGGCCCCCACAAAGAGCCACTCTCCCAAGAGACCCCAAAACATAATCAAAAGCAAGGGTTGTACCATAAAGAACAGAGCATTACATCTCAACAGATGACATGCGAGGCATTACCCATCTCGGTAAAAAGCACACAATTAGAGTCTCTACAAAATCTCGTACAACCCTTACCAAATAAAGATACTCAATAACTTGCCACATCAAAGTTCCAAAAAGAGAGATACATCGACTAAAGAATAAACTCAAGCCTCTAGAAGCCTAAATTTCCCAACAACCTTAAACGAGTTCCTAAACAAACTGGGTTCCCACATTGGTAAAGCTAAAACAATAATATAACAATAAAGAAAAATAACCAAATCAATTTTACCAGATTCCATAATGCAAGTTAACATGATAGTATCCACACATGGATATTACAAAACAACTCAAAATACCACAATTTTTTTTATTCCACTCGCAATTAAACAATATAACCAAAATCCATTTTCGATGAAATAATTTTGAAATAACACATAATGATTTTGCCAATTTCCAAGAACAATTTCCAATAATAATAATTTCATAAAAGATAACTTTATATCTATATATTTATATATCTTATTTATATACATACATAATATAATTATATATGTATAAATATAAATAAAACATATATATAAATACACATTCTGGTTTTTTAATATTTTATCTAGTCATAAATCTAGAAAAGAAAACTTAATCATAGCCAGGACATGTACATATATATATAAATAAAAAATAAAAAATTCATTTAAAGAAATCGCAGCCACTAAAAGGCCGCGGCCGCATGCAGTCCAAGGGACTTCTCACAGCAGTCCAAAGGATTGTTGTGGAAGTCTCTTGACTGCTACACAACCAACCACCAAATGGCTGGGCAGGGGTACGGCCAAGGCCGAGCCCCACCTAGCAAACAACAAAAAAAATGCAGCTGCGTTAGAGTACTACGGCCTTAGTCAAAATAAATTCCTAAATAAAAAAATTATATATATATATTTGTATGTATAAATATACACAACTGTATCATCAGGGACATAGTACAAAGGAAATTGGAAATCATGCTTGTTTTTACATGTATATATATATATATATATATATATAATATATATACAAATATGTATATCCACGAATCTGTGTATATATATGTGTATATTAAACACATAAATCCATTCATTTTAGAGAGGCAATAATTTTCCCATAACATAATTATAAAAGTTCAGAACAATTCCAGAGATTCAACAATAAATTTCTTTCCTTGGTTGGCTACCCAATAAATTTCAAATCTCAAAAAGCTTTTTCTTTTATACATAGAGAAACATATTTATTTTTACAGCTTCAGAAAAATAAAAGAAATAGAATGGAACCTGAAGTCCTACGCTTGCTGAGGAATTGATGAAGCTTTTCTTGATCCCAAATAGCCTTTTTGAAGAGCTCCCCTTTCTTTCTTCAGAACTTCTCCACCAGTTTCCTTGATAAATTCTCTAATCTAAAATTTTAATTCCGAAGAGCCTTTCTTCTAGAACAAAGAAATAAATTATATAGAGAAAACAAGAGAAGATCCAATTTCCACAACTCAATATTTTTGAAGCTTCTATCAATTTTCCTCGTGAATGAAAACCTCTCAATTTTGCTATTAAATAAAAAGATATTTTCTTCTTTTTCGAAAACTCCAAAAATTAGAATTAAAAGAAGCTTTCTATTTCATCACCATCCTTTTAGCCAAAATCTCCACATTCATTGGTCCTTTTCTTCTTTTCTTTCTTTTCTTGATTTTTTTTCTATTCAAACAACACTTTTTGTTTTAATTTTGATTTTGCAAATTATACTTGCAATTCACACAATTTTAACTTATTTAATTATTTTATTCCATTAATTATCCTCAACATGCTATTTTTATTAAATTATCAAAATACAAATTTTAAATAATTTAATTTACACCTTTCAATTTATTTATCCTTAATAAATTACATGGCTTTTAATTTAAGACTTTTATATTTTAATATAAACTATTCCAATAACTATTATAAACATTTATTATAATCATTTAGTTATTTAAATTACATCATACAACAACACCAACGTAAAACAAATAACATAATTACTTTCACACAAACAACTATCATAAAATGCAAAAATGACTAAGGGTCAAAGACACACAATACCACTAAACATAAAATGTGTTGGAAAACTTGGGATGGGGTGACTTCCTTGTCATCTCTATTTCAACTTCATGCTCATTGGGTTAATTTGATGCTTGCCCTATCCTGCCAAAGGAAGTGAAATTGAGACTTTGTTCCCGCAATTCCTGCATACAAACAAGGTTGTGTACAACATGTATATATATATATATATATAATCAAATAGTTCACATCATAAGGGGGAATCGAGCATAGTAGGGCACTTGCAAATGAGTGGTGCTACATTGTCCCCTCACCAAAATTATAATAAAAATTACAACCTCAAGTATAAAGTAACATTGCTAAACTAAACTAATCACATCATATCATTATAAAATGATTACTAATCCATTGCATCACAATATACTACTGAAATAAAATTAATCATCACCAAACCAAATGTAACCATAATGTCATATCATAATATCCATGTCATCAAATAAAGTAGCATAGTCATCAAGCAGTCTAAACTATCCAATCCACCAATCCAACCAATAAACAGTAACTATCAAAGTCTCAAAGTATCAAGCAAAACCATAGAAAATAACAAGTTCAAACAGCAACATGAGGGGTATTACAGAGCTCAAGTGGTTCTTGGGAGTTGTTCTTCTCTTTCTTCATTGTAACTGTGGATCATTATGTATAATTGTAGTACCTCATTTGTATCGAGGTGAACCTTTGTGATGTAATTGTAATAATATTTATGATCCACTCATTATTGGATTTAATGGTGTATTGTATGTTATGTGGTGTTGTATCTGTGGAAATATGTTCAATACATTTCTATGTGTTAGATTTATCTTGCAATGGTTTATTGCTTTGTTGTAAGTTGTATCTTGAGTTTAATATTCTTATGCTATGGTTGTTTTTAATTTTATAAGTAATTGTGTTCACATGTAGACGTGTTGCATAGCCTAGAGGATGTATGTGGTTAGAGTAGGATAATTTACTCGTCTTGTTATAATTTTTAAGGAAAAAAAAATAGTTGTGCTTCTGCAGTGTGCATCATCCTCTAGGTTGTGGGACGGGGTCTTACAAATGTTGAAGACATTCAATAGAACCTTGTCTACATCATTGTGCTTATTTTTAATATATATAGGTTTTCTAGCTTCTAAAATGCAAGAATTAAAATTCTATGTGGATGATTGCTATTTCATGTGAGATAAGTAACTTTATTGATTTCTATTTTTACCATGTACAAAACACTATGATTGTATTTGAAGTATTTGATACATATCAATTCTTTATAAATATGAATAAATACAAATTATCTCTTACCATATTTTATTTATCTTAGATCTATGCATTAAATTGACGTAAATTGAAATTGGAAAATTCTAATATGATAGCTATATCAACACACTATTTCATGCTTATGACAAGTGTATATTTAATTTTTTTGAAATATTGATTATTGTGATTCGCTTTCTAGATCATGGAAACAATGAATAAATCAAATACACTAGACAACTCTATAACAAATACATTAACAACTGACGAATCTATTGATTCAAATACATATGTTGAAACCCCTATAGAGAAACTTGCCAAATCAATTGCAAATCACTCAGAAAAGATTATTCAAGAAATAGAAGATGATGCCTTACTTGTGGTCATAGTTGAAGAAAATGAGATTGTTCAAATACAAGACATGAGAGACAAATTTCACAAAACGTGTAGAAAATTTGCAAGCTTTTGCTCATTTCTAAAAGAAATATTTTATGAGGAACAGTATGAACAATCTTCCAAACAAATAATAGAAGAATTTATGTTGTTTTTAAATGATAATTAGTGTACAAAAACAATGATATTATATAGTGTTGTGTTAGCATTGAATAACTCATATTAACAGTATTTTGATGAAGAATTTGATGTATATTTCTATAAAAAACTTTGTTCATATATCTTCCATGTAAATGGATTATAAACTATATAAATAGTTGAACTTTTTTTTTTTAATTTGTTACTAATTTTAAATTAAATGTAAATACTTGTACCAACCAATTCAAATAAGAAAACAAAAATCACAATATATTTGTATTTATCATCTATATCATATGTTTGATATACAAATTGGAAGTCATCTAGATACATTTATAATAAAAGAAAATAACCATATAATCATTGCATGTGTTTCTTAATCAAAAGAATAAGGAATTACAAATATAAATATCAACTAAAAATCTTAATTTTCTATTTCAAATTTTGTTTTTACAGGACTAAGTTGAAGAAACATATTTTCTTTCTAAAGTTAGAAAATTTTGCCCAACAACTAATTCATTTGAACCATCAGTTAAAAAATGTGTTGTATATGATTAGTCCTCTCATTATATAATGTTTTCTTCCATTATATAGAACCATAGAACAATCGTACGACAACGTTCATCGTGTTTAATTGTAATTTTCATCATTCAAATTTAAATTTATGTTTGTTTGAATATAGTAGAAGATTAAGTGTCATATTGTAAATTGTTAGAAAATATCAAATAATATTCATCAACTAATCTAACAAGGAACATGAAATGTGCCAAATGTAATGCTTTGATGTATTTACTAAGGAAAAGAACATGCATTGTTTAAAAATTAGTTATATTTGAAAAATGCTATTTTGATGACTATTCTTTCTACATTATTATAAAGTATGGATGAATCTTCCAAATAATATGTCATCACCAACATGTTGTAAGAAATGAAGATTCAACAAGACTCATTCCTATAAGAGCATTGAATTCTTACCAAAAATGATGGAAAATAAAGGTTAGAGTGACGACAAAATGACAACTTCGTCATTTCAAGAATGCAAATGGAGATCGAAATTTTTTTAGTTTCAACCTTCTTGACTCTGATGGTGATGGAATGAGAGCAACATGTTTTAATTCTACTACAAAACTTTTTTATTATCGTATAGAGAATTTTTTATTATCGTATAGAGACTAAGAAAGTGTTCACAATTTCCAATGGGATCCTCAAACTTGCAAAAAAAATCATCAATTTAAATAATGATTGGGAGATTTTCTTAGAAAGTAATTCCACAGTTGAGTTGTGTTTGGATGAGGATACATTGATCCCAAAGCTTCACTTCAATTTCAAACCAATCATTAAAATTAAGGACATGAAAAATAATTTCATTGTTGATATCATTGGTATTGTTCTATCAATCAGTCAATCTAATACAATCCTCAGAAAGAATGCTACACAAGTTCAAAAACAAACTCTTCAAATTAAGGATATTTCAGCTTCCATAATTGACTTGATAATGTGGAGTGATTTCTGCAACAACAAAGGCCACAAAATTTAAGAACTATGTAGTGTAGGGACTTTTCCAATTCTTCTCACAAAGGCTACACAAATTAGTGATTATGGTGGGAAATTTGTAGGCACAATCCCCACAACCAAACTGCTAATAAATCTGCATCTTCCAAAGTTTGAACAATTGAGATCCTAGTTTGATGACAAAGGAAATAATCTCACTTCTCAATCTATTACAAAGAACAACTCATCTTTTAGACAAGCTCGAATGTTGAAAATTATGACTGAAATATGTACCCATAGAGATGGTATATCTAACAAAGGATAATGGATTTTGGTAAAAGTGACATTGTCTTTCATAAAGCTTGACAATTTATGCTACATG
>VDFB02296841.1:0-16112 GCA_007258455.2 Sequoia sempervirens | reverse complement strand
CAATATATCAACAATTAGGAATAAATTAGATTTCAATTATAACTAAGTTGTTGAGTTACGATGGATTTTGCAACAATTAGGAATTTTAGATTTCAATTATATAACTAAGTTGTTAAGTTACGATGGATTTTGTTCACCTATTTGGACCTCTACGCACTCTTGGATGATTTAAAAAGGAAGAGGGGATCTAAAGTGATTTAGACCAAAAAAAATTGTAATCATATATTTTTTGAAACTTTTCTATGGCATAGACTCTTCCTTCATAGTTATATAAATTCTAGACACATGGGTTTTCAAAAAAGAACCTAACTACCACTAAGTGAGGAATCAATTGATCAATTCAATAAATTTAAATAAACTTAGAAAATAAACCTTTGGTTATAGAATTCACTTGCATTTACAAATCATCATATATCAAGTTTCTCAAAAAAGTAATTTGAATTTTCCATTGAAATGTTCATGCTACAAGTTATCTTTGATACACTTGTTTAGAGAAAGTGTACAACATTTAGTTTTCCTAATCTAGAACAATGCCACTACACATGAGAGTTAAAATAGGAATTAGATTACACACAACCTATACATCTTATGAATAATATCCTATAAATTAAGGTTTGAATATGATCGTAATGCATCCTTACATTTAATTCACAAAGGATCTCATCCAAATAAGATTTGGGTAGAAATCATTTGTGCTTCAAATTTTAATATTTATTTGATTTAATAACATTTATGCGTCTAGCTCTATCCATATTGCACATAGTCTAGATTAACAAGTAGGACTTGCATTTCTATGTTTTTTTAAGAGAATACATCATACACTATATAAGCTAATATAACATTGATATAGAGTTATTACATGCTTATATCAACTAGCATCATGATATATACATTTATTAAATCAAGCACATAGTTTCGCATGAGGTACATTATTTTACTTCACTAGTATACTTTCTCAAGTTAAATTATACAATTATGAAGTTTTCTGAGATAAAATTAGCTATCAAATTTATATTATGTGAATATATATTATAATTAAATTAATAATTTGTTGGTTAATATATATATCTATGTATCGTTTGTTTGTACCTCCTTTATTAGTCAATTTTATGAATTTCATTAGTAGTTGTGTGGATCGCCAACAACATACCAAAGTGTACAGGTAGAACCTATGGACTATAAATTGTGATCCCTAATTTAGGGTTTTATGTAACTTACGTTTTAGGGTAAATAGTCTATTTTAGGTTTACGTTTTAGGGTAAATGGGGTTTTAGGTTTACATTTTAGGATTTAGGACCAAGGATTAACCTATGTAAATTAGTTTTTAGGGACCTCTGTAAATTTTGTAACCTAGGGTTTTGATTTCTAAGTTAAATGTGTCCAATTTAGGTTTATTTTTTATGGTTTTCAATTTACAATTTAACATTATCTATTTCATTGACGTTTTTTATTTTTTAAATGCAATTAAAAACTATAAAAAATTGAACTAAAACACACTAAAGAAACAAAAGCTTAATACTAATTACAAAGAAAAAAACAAGATACAAAGCAAAAAAAGGAAGAATTCAACCAACTTGGAGGTCACTGAGGTCAGGTGTGTTGATGGGAGGAGGTGGTAGTCAAAATTTTCACCAAGCACGAGCTTCAAAACACGTACGCGATCAAGAACCTCTCTTCTCTGGCACAACTCGAAACAATGAGTGAAAATGAAACACAGCCGTTTATTTAAAACAAAAAAATACCTTTGCACAACGCATACACATTTTGAAACGCGTACACATTTTATAATGCGTATGCATTTTATAACATGTATGTGTTTCATAACGCATACACATTTTATAACGCGTACGCATTTCTGGTTCGCATACCCGTAGTTGAGCGCGTACGTGTTCAGATTCCTGCTTGGGTACCCAATCCGTAACGCGTACGCGTTTCCTTCGAAACTTTTTTTTTGGCCCGAAATTTCCCCTCTTCGTGTACTCAACTTCTTGCTTTTACCCTTCAAGCATTATTTAGTCTTTATGCACATAATACTGTATTATGGAAAAGAATTGGATATGTGGCCTAAGAAATTGAGGGTTTCACAGTTGGATAGGGAAGGTAAAATATTACCAATTCAGCTATGGACTGCTATCTAGGATAGCAGGTTTGCCAACTCTAGTTTTGTACATTTTGAGGAGCACTTTTTGAAACCATTGTATAGATTCTATAATCATCCTTGTGATTATTCATTATCTGATGAGATAAAAAGATTTCTTAGACCCAAAGACTTCAATGGGCCTATTATCCACAATTGGGGAGATTGGTATTGTTTAAAAGATTCAACCATGATTAGAGTACATGGCTTCAAAGATACACCTTTTATTCTGCCTAAAATGGTGCCTGGCAGAATTTCTTATTTGGAGATTGTTAGGTAGATGGATTATTCAAGTGTCATGAATTTAGGTTCTTTTGGAAAACAAGCATTCATTCCCAACAGACTGTGCTTTGGTGATTTCACTGTGTTATCAAAAGATGGAAATGATATGATTCTTGATAAACTATTGCAATATAATATGAAGAGAGGTCCACCATGAAAGGGTTTTGATCCAGAAGGGTATATTCATTTTGCTAGACAAAAAATGAATTTAGGTGGGTATGATCATATACCTTATCAATTTGATGATTTATTCAAAAAATTTGAGGAAGAAAAAGCAGAAAGGGTAGTTGATGAATACAACAAGGGACTACAAGATGTAGAATTGTTATCTTCTGGAGAAGAGACATCTGGTGATGATAGGCCGAAAAGCCCAGCTAACAAAATCTCTAGACTAAGAACTTAGGATTTCAAGTGTCCTCCTAGAGAACTAGATATTGAAGAAAGTTCATATGCAGACACAAGGAAAATGGCATACACATCATTTGTGGCTGATGATGAATTTGTGAACTCCCCAAAATTCAAGGCTTTCTTATACAAACAAAAAGGAAAATCAATAAGGGAGTCAGTTGAAAACATAACACCAAGTAACGAGGGACAATTGCTAAACAATTTAAAGTCAAGTGTGGAGAGGGAAATGGAAGACATGACCCCTAAGAAGCGAAGAAAACTGTTGGAAGATGTGGGTGTTATGATTTTTCCAGGGTTGGATTTGAATTCTACTTTGGTTTTTGATAGTTTCCTAAAAAATTATAATGCCACACATAAGCTTAGCCTTGAAGGGGTAACAGAGGTATATGCAGGATCCAAATATAATCTAGATGAAGGATCACTAATGATATGGGCCCTGTACCTGCCACATAAAAAATCTATTATTATTGATATTGAAAAATATTTTGGGCATGTTATGACAATAAAAGTTGGAGAAGTTGATCCCATGGCTACAACAGAGATTGGCATCAATGTTTTTGATAAAGGAAAAAATGGGTTTTATAGGGACCCGAAACCACAAATTTTACAACATAAAATAGGAATGGAAAAAAAAGTCCAACGAATTAAATAGGCTGCAAAAAAAGAAAAACCCTGAAAAAATAGCAGCCAACCAAAAAAAAGCCAGAAAGGACCACCAAAGAGCCAACCAAGGCGCAGAACAAAAATCCAGCAGCAACTAATCCAGAGTCTTCAGAACTTTCTCAGTCTTGGCCTCCAGATCCTGCATATCCTGGACTCCCTTCTTGGAAGTTTGAATAATTTGTGGTGTGGGGGGTTCCTTCCTTTTCAGATTAGCCTTAGCTCTCTTCGAAATCCCTATGTCGGACTCTTCCTGGTTTTTATCTTTAACCTCTTCCAAGTCAACAACCAAGGACCCCTGTTGAGCTTTATCCAATTTTTCAATCATTGCATTGATAATGATAGAATTATGTCTTTCCATTCTATTATTCTATTTAGTAATTATCTTCACAACATTTTTTATTTTTTTAAAGTCAATTTCTATCCTTTTGTCCTTACCTGCATTGTTCTGGATCTCCTTACTAGCAATGTTCTCATTAAGCTCTTCATCCTTCTTGCATAACGTGGAAACCTTAGCTTCCACTTCTTCCAATTTACTCTAGAGGGCCTGGTTTTTTATTTTCAGGTCATTAATTTCATGAAAGACTCATTTTGACATTCTGAAGTGGTCCATGACATTATTCCTAGCTATGCCCAAAAAATTAGTAGTAGGTTCCCTATCAAGATTGAGGCAATTTTTAGCAGGGTTAGAGGCTCTAGGGGACCCAGTTCTATCATCTATGTCTGTCAACGAGATAGAATAGGAAGAATTGTTATTTGCATCAGGTTCCTTAGAATTAGGAGAATCTTTAGAGTATGAAACAAGGTTTTTAATAGGGAAATTATTTTTGGCATCTTTGACTTTTGGGGTAGAACTTCTAGGCTTAGAAGTAGGGCAGGCTTTAATAGGCTGGGGATTATGGACTTGGATTTTCTTGCCAGTCTAGACAATGGGAGGGTTCAAGACTGTCCTTACCAGACTCAAATTAGGTTTATTCCCTGAACAACTAGGTTCAATGTCATCATTCTCAGAAGCCAAAGAGGCATCCAGGTTAGCAAGGGCACACATTTTTTGGAAATGTTCAAAAATTAATCTTATCAAACTAGTATGTAATATAGGATATCTTTTAGGGTTTTTCTTATGGTCTTCCAGACTCTTTCTTAAGGAGCAAAGTAAGTAGTAGGGGAGAGAAACCCTAAACTTATAGTGAAAATGATTGAGCAAGGAAAAATGATAGCCACAGACCCTAGTGAACCATCCGTCCAGGGTGATATACTCCATAATGATGCAAAGAATTTTTCTCTAGAGAGCTTTAATGGAGTCGACCTCGAAGTAACTATTAGAAACTTTCACAAGTTTCAATATTGCCTTGTCTTTATTCAAAAATCTAACCACCGCTTCATCAGAGAATTTCGTCCCAAAAAAAATTGTCCTTCAGTGGACATACCAGTCACTTCAACAATGAGATTTTCATCAAGCTTAACTTTTCTACCAAAAAGGGTTATTTCACCATTGTTCCAATTCTTCTCAAAAAGCTTTGTAGCTTCTTGATTAGACCCATGGAGTTTCTCCAGAAAAGGGAGTAAACCCGCACTTTTAACTTTGTTCCACACTTTAGTGTTTCTTGTGTGCATCTTGAAGCTTTCTGTCTCAGCTCTTTTTCTTTCTCCTCCCATTTTAACAAGCACAATAATGCAGACAGAGATAGGATCTTGGTACAAAATGGTCCTGCCAAGCCTGTGAGCCCACAAAGCATGCTAAGCAAACTTACAAGACAAGCTAATTAGCTCGGCCCCATTCAATCTAATGATAGTGATGTACTTACCCCATTCTATCATCATGATTGAGGTGACACACATCTTTCCCATGTGATGCATTATAGTTCAATAAGACTCAGACATCAACACCTAAATCACTGATATTTAGCCATGTGCGTTGTCCTTTACTTTTAACCCCTTCATTCGCAAAAAAGTCCACCATAGCATTGGCTTCTCTATAGGCATGGGATATCTTTATATTATCAAACTTAGCTAAGTTCGAAATAGCATCATCAATCCAAGACTTTATGGTCCACCAAGGGGGGACCTACCTAAAAGACATTCAATAATATTTTTTGAATCCCCTTCAAGCCAAAGGTTTTTAAAATTCAAACTATGAGCCAAATTTATTACATGAAAATCTCTGACAACCTTAGCCTAATGATTAGTTTGTGAGCCAAGGGGGTAGCAATCGCACCTAGAAAATTGCCAAAAGAATCCCTTATAACTCTGCCACATCCCACCGCACTAGGATTTCCTTTAGCCGCCCCATCAAAGTTGGCTTTGATCCAACCGTTAGTTGGAAAAGTCTAGCAAACACCCTCCCTGTCCTTCTTGGCATGTTTAGGAGCACAAGAAATATCATAACTATTTTCCATTCCTTAGCAATCATTAGATCATAGTAAGAAAAAGCCACTTTCTTGAGATTACAATCCTTCTGGGGGATTGTATTAAAGTTTTCTTTCATTAATCTATTTATTTTGTCAAATACTATGACCTCCGAAGATTTCTTATCCCTGTAAATTCTATTGTTTCATTCTTTCCAAAGACCCCAAGCAACATGAGAGAAGGAAAAATCCCACAGCTTCCATAGTGTTGGGTTGTGAGTAGGGTCTTTCCATTGGATGAAAAAGTCTTCAATTGATAAAGGGAACACCCAGGAGAATTTCCAGTAACAGAGGAGATTGGCATCAATTTTGTCAAGTTGAATAAGGCCCAAATCCAAATATTAATTAAGGAGAAGAAAATGTACAAGATGAATAATGAAAGAATACTTAGAGAAAATGATCGTCTGAAAGATATGATGGGAATCACATTGGGATCCACTAAGTAGTTGACTCATGGTGATATCTCTCTCAAACAAAAGATCAATGGGAAGGATCAGATGCATATTCTCAGGGTAAATATGATAGACTTGCTGCAGTGATAAAAAAGAGGCAGGTTAGCTTAATGACTTGGTTGAACAAACTTTGGGGGACACATTCAAAGAATTACAATGCGGGGCAAGAGAATAAGAGAATTGATGGTAGAATCCAAGAGAAGTTCAAAGAAATAAATAAGAGGGATGTTCTTGACAATGTAGCTATTGATACTGCTAACCATATGATAAAGAAACATAGAGAATTCCAAGAGGAATTACAGGGGGATGAACAAGGACTAATTGATGCCACAAAAAAGGGACTTCCAATATTATTTAAAAATGGAGGAGACATGGAAGAAAAGACCAAATGGGTTGAGGAATGTGAGTCAATGCTATGAAATATTTTGGAGACAACTACAAGAAAAGACTCAACATTGGACAAGGCCTGCGAACTAAACGAGAAGATAGTGAAAATGGAGATAACAATCCAAAATGCACTTGGAGATACTGACACTCATGAGCAACAAGATTACTTGGAACATTTATCAAAATTTCACTTGTGGCTAAACAAATCCTAATTGTCTATTTTAATTATTGTTTGTTATTATTAACAAATGTAACATCATTTACCTACCAACAAAAATTATTGCACAAGTGCACAATCACAATGACTAAACAAAAGCTTCCATGGTTGCATCTATAATAAGCAAGTTGTTTTCATAATAAGGTAACAAGAACTACTAGGTTTTCATGTGAACATCCGTCCTAGCAACTACCTTATTCATAATATTAGGGCATGATATCACAAATATTTATAAACTAAGATAAGAACCATGTAACCTTTAACAAAATAAAGTTAGATTCCAAATTTGAAGTAAAAACAATTTAAGACAAACCTTCTTTGACCCTTCTCCTTAACCTCTTGGAAGTTGGTTGGTAACATAACCAACCATTTTACCTATATCAGCCATTCCATTTCAAAACAATTTTATGTTATCATATTGGAATGAAAAACACAAGTCATTTACACATCTAAGTAAATAAGACACAAAATAATTAACTTAACATCAATTGCATTATCAAAACCCATACCATTCTTGGCTTTAATATGAAGTGGAAGTTGAGAGAGAGAGAGAGAGCATCAATAGAATGATTTCTGCCCTACCACGAAGCCATAGGCTTCCTTGCGCTACCCTAAGAAGGGAGCCTGTCCCATCATGAAGAGTCTAGCAATCTGTGTCCAACAAGTGTGAAATTTGTGCAACTATGGGATATTTGACACATGCAACCTATTAATGCCTCAAGCAATATCTAAGCATATGTTCTACCCATGATGTGACCCAACTTAATTCAAATAGGCCTTTCCTTTTGAATTAACTACCATAGCCAATAATTTGTTTATTATTTGAACCCTTGGGTCTTTCCTAGTAGTTACTTGCACCTTTTCACATGTTGAAGTATTAACATCATTTTTTTACATGTAATTTAGTCATTCAAAATGGTTTATTCCTATGACTGCATTTCCAATCATAATTCTCTCTAACACAATTGATTAAGCCTTTAAGTTTTGCTTAAAACAAAATTAGCATGGATTTCCTTTTATATCAGACAACCAATCACTAGGTTTCTCGTAAAGATTTTAGATTCAACTAACCTATCTTGCATTAGGATTTTGGTAATAAATGTAAAACCTCTTACATTATTGAATGCAAGAATTTCACAACTCATCATGGTACATTGCAGTGATCACATGGACTTCAAATATGGGGTTATAGCTATTACCCTATAGATCCCTTAATTTGAAATTTCCAGTATATAATGTAGCACTTGTACTCTTGGCATCAACACTATTGACTACAAATTTAGTGAAGGCAAGAGCAGTAAGTTGTAGCGTAGAATCTCAAAAGGCATCCATGAAATTAGTGGTAATAATTCTATTATAGATTATAGATCAATACTTTACATTTTGATAATAAAAAGAATCATATAACACATCCAACTTATCAAAGGAGTCATGGCTATTCAAATATGATAATAATAGAAAAAAATTGCTACCCTGTTTAAAAACAACCTAGAAGTTACTATTGAAGAAATTTCTACTCAAGATCAAATCAAGTCTCCAAGAGAAAGGCAACACCAGATTGGCAACAGTCAGTTGTCCCAAAAAGAGTTCAAAGCCCCTTATTGATTTGTGTGTTTGTGTATTCTATTGTTAATCTAATTAAAACAAAACACTATTAACAGAACTTTAAATTGAAGAAATTTGAAATAAACTTGGCTATAAAATAAAAATTCTTCAAGAACGTTCCGTCTTTCTCTATCTCCAGAGATTGGTTTGAAGCTTTCTGGCTCTCAGATTGTGTGAGCTTCTCCAAATGACTACTACAGAACGAGTATGCAAAGAAAAACTATTCTATATGCTGGTGAAGATGGATAGGGGCTGTAATTATGCACAGGGGCTGTAGATTATGTACAGGGGGTGTAGATGAGATGAATCATGATTCTGTTGCTATGATTGCTATGCTATTGCTGTGATAATGCTATTGCTATGAATGCTAATATTATTTGTCTATAGTTTACTTGCTTCTAAATTCTATATGATTTGGAGCTCCCGGCAGCTGTATTTATAGATTTTTTGCAGGCTTCATCTCGGCTGGCAAGAATCTATGGCTATGAATTGTCTGGTATGTTTGAATGGTGAGAGATTGAGAGGTTGGAGAAGAAAATGGGGGAGGTTGAGAGGTTGGAGAGAAGAATGGAAGCTTGTCTTCAACCCACGGGAACAAGCCTGCACAGGAACAGAGAAATTTAATTTTCTGTTTTGGCAGTTTGTTTCCCGGGAGTTGAAGATAAATCCCAAATTAAATAAATAAAATTTATTTAATTTAATTTATTGCTTTTTGATATTTGATTTTTGATTTTTGAAAACTATAGAAGAATTAATTAAATATTTTGGTAATATTTAATCATGATATGGCTTTATAAGATTTTTGAAATATTTAGAAGAATTTAATTAAATATTTTTGGAAATATTTAATTATGAATAGATTTTTAATTGAATTGGAGGAATTTTGAAATGATTTAAAAATGAATATTAGATTAGAGGAAATAATCAAATATTTTGGAATATTTAATTACAAATGATATTTAGAAGAATTATAATATTTTAATCTTTATTTGAATAAAATATTCAAACTAAGATTATATGATAATTAATATAAATAAATTGTAACATTTATTTAATTAATTAAGAAATGAATATGAAAAGGTGATTAAATATTTAATCGAAATGAAATCATGAACAATATAAATAAATTATTTAAATTTATTTATACGTAGATAGAATCAAAAGATTTTAATTAAATATTAAAAATATTTAATTAATTACCAGACAATGTGATATGACCATTTTTAAGTGTATACATTTTGCCCCTCTTTGAAGTGATGTGTTTTACGCATTACTTCAAAGAATTTTGAAATTTTGCCCCAAATATTGATTTGAAACATTTAATAGATGTATGTGTATGCCCCCGCGAACGATGAATCGATATTTGAATTTTTTTGAATTTTGATGATTTTTAAGATATCGATTTGTCGTTCGAAACTTATGATATGAAGAAATTGCCCTGATAAGATATGAAATGAAAATTTGATAAAGAAATTGCCCCTAGGATGTGAAAATATGATAAAAATGCCCCAATTTTACCATTATATAGGTTAAAAATGTCATTTTCCATGTCATTTTCAATTTTAACCTAGTAAAATTTGCAAATATTGAGCTCTGAGTGGATAATCATGGCACTTCCAGTTCACCTGCACCGTTTCGAGCGTATCCGACGTCATCAGCGGCCAGCGCACTACGGACCTCCGGTATGTGTCTCGTAAATCCCTGTCTGTTGAAAATTTCATTTTGCGCACGTTTTTAATGTTTTAATTTAAAAACATTGAGTTTTAGCGCTCTTAAAGTGTATCGTAGCGCATGCAATAATTTTCGTAGCGCGTTTAATATTGTAGCGCCCTTAAGGCGTATCGTAGCGCATTTGAAATTTTCCATAGCGCATACAATGTCGTAGCGCCTGTGATAGATTTCATAGCGCATTTGATGATTTTCATAGCGCATATGATATCGTAGCGCAACTAAGATGTATTGCAGCGCTCTTAACAAATATTGTAGCGCAAAATATTCCATAGCGCTGTTGATAAAAATCATAGCGCCATTAATTGATTCTGTAGCGCAAAAAGTTACTTAGCGCTGATAAAGAATTTTGTAGCGCATACAACTAGTTCTGTAGCGCATTTTGTTCCACATGATAAATTTGTTTCCCAAGTTGTTGGAGAACAAATAGTAGCTGATAAATTTGCTTTTAAAGTTGTTAAAAACAAATAGGATAGATAAGTTTTCTCCTAAAGTTGTTAGAAAGAAACTTGATGTTTATTATTTACGTTCCATGATGATGAAAAACAAATAGTTTGATTGATTTGTTTTGGATTGATATGTTAAGATGATTTGATATTGATGTTGTTTTGATGATGTATGTGAACAGGAGAGACTAGGTGTCCTGCAGATACGAGAGGCTTTCCCGAGCACATGGTCATTGATTCCACTTTTATTACAGTCTGACAGAGATGTGATTGACACTTGTGGTTTGACTGCATTACTTGATATGCCTGAGGTTCGCCTCAATAGGGCTCTATTGACAGCACTTGCAGAGCGGTGGCATAGCGACACCAACACCTTTCATTTACCGACCGGTGAGATTACAGTGAGTCCCGAGGATGTATATCGCATTCTACGGATCCCAGTGATGGGAGAGATTGTTGTTTTTGACAGACGAGAGGCTGGAGGTACTCTTGCTTTGAGACGGATATTCAGAGATGATCAGATTGCTGGGTACTTCATCCCATGGGGTGAGATTACAGATGCCTATCCACCACTACCGGCTGTACTTGCAGGATTCATTGGAGGTGTGTTGTGCCCCGACCATAGGTCGAAGAGGTTCGCGATCGGATGGGGTCGTGTCTTAGAGAGCATGGTGATGCAGGGCACACGATATGCATGGGGTACCTGTATGCTAGCCCACTTATATGACGAGCTACATCACATTGTATATGGTAGAGGCCAGAGTTTTGCTGTCGGATGTTCATTATTATAGATATGGGCATGGGAGCATTTTGCAGTGTTACGTCCATTGACTCGAGGAGATCATCCACCTGGTCGACCATACAGATGGAGATATTCACATATTATTGCTCAGCCTAGACTAGGAAAACTAGTGTATTGGCAGCGGCTATTAGATAGTTTGGATACAGTATGCTGGAGGCCATATTTGGATTGTGAGCCATGGCCAGAGGATGCGAGGGAGATGCCTTTTGTATGCACTTCCAGATTTTTGATTGGACGGACCACATGGATCTTGGAGAGATTTCTTGCTGGACGTGTATTGCGACAGTTTGGTCGGACTCAGGGTATGCCTGTTGGTTCAACTATTTATGCACGGCGACAGGCAGAGCTTGCAGCAAACGCCTCTTGACGCGATGCAGCCGCTTGCGTGAGTTCCTCGGCTTTAGTGCACGTGATGTGGACTACTGTGAATGTTTTGGATGCAGCTACCGCATTATGTGCAAGATGTTCTACGAAGATCCTCCTCCACGATGTTTGATCCCCGATGAGGCCGCTTGCTCCGCCATTGACGAGATTTATTGCAGAGACCTCGCAGAGTCGCGATTATGACGATTCAGTGGGACAAGGAAGACGCAGGAGGGTAGGGAGATGATGACCGCATGGGGATGATGGGTGGTGATGCAGAAAGGGCGTGAGACGCGTGAGAGGTGGGCGTGAGAGGTGGTGCAGAGGAGGTGCAGGCAGCAGAGGGTGGGACCACTTGATGAGGCATTCCACTCCACCGGGCCGTGCTGGATCCGACAAGATGAAGTCGACATCTCCGCGAGCACGACAGAGCTTGCGGTGCTCAGCCACTTCCGCACAGCCTCATTCTCATTGTAGCTGCGGTCGTGACTTCGGACACCGCCGAGAGAGATGCAAATTAGATACAGGTGAGCAGTGTGCCATCGTCTTTAGAGCGTATAGCCGCAGTGGCAAAAGCACTTTTCCGTGTGATATGATGAGAGAGGCCACAGGGCTACCCTGAGTATGTGAAGCGCTTTATCGCACTGTGATATCATATGCGATGCAGTCCCACCGAAAGGCAGAGAGAGCTACACCTCGGGCCACGATCTACTCATGGTCGCTCTCGTACTACCAGCAGGGGTGTGACACAGCCATTACCTCCTAGAGGGCCACCGGGGTCAGGCGGAGCAGGTCCATCAGGGGCAGGTGATACAGGTCCTAGGCCAGCTCCATCACAGGATAGCTCTGCCTAGTGCATTATATATGATCTCTTTTATGATATTCTGTTGAGACATTTTGTATACACCGTGAGATGATCACATTTTTGATGATATTATATCATTTTTAGTTTGACATCCTTGTACATTTTGACATTCATTTTGAGATATATGAAATGCAGTGATGATTTTACATGATATATGATGTGTATGCATATGAGGGTTTCATGATTTATGATATTTATATATATGATTTTATGAGATAAATGAATGTATGATGTTTATGATAGATGAATGAATGTAATAATTTATAAAATGATGTTTATGATAAATGAATGAATGTATGATGTTTATGATAGATGAATGAATGTATGATGTTTATGATAAATGAATGAATGTATGATGTTTATGATAGATGACTGAATGTATGATGTTTATGATAAATGAATGAATGTATGATGTTTATGATAGATGACTGAATGTATGATGTTTATGATAAATGAATGAATTTATGATGTTTTGTGAATGTCAAAATATACTCAGTCATATTTGAGGAGATATAAATCTTTGATTTTTTTGCCAGCTTTTAAGAATCTATAAATGCAAGATGCAAATTCTAACATGAATGCAACCTATACTAACCATGCAGGACATTAATACAATATTGCCATTTGGAAAGCTTATACATGCTTTTTGTATCATCATAGAGCTTTGAAATGTTGAAAGTTAATACAAGCATCAAAGGGTATGTTAGCACCAGTGATGACCTGAGTATTGCTTTCATGATTTTTAATATAGCAAGTTAATACAAGCATCTAGGTATAATTGAACCGAGATGACCTGAGTATTGCTTGCATAAACAGACAAGAGTTAACCCTTTTCCCATGCAAATTCGGAAATGTCATCCATGATCCATAGTAGAGCATGTCTCGCGACCAATTTGCATAGTACTAATGAGTTTCCTCACAAACAGAAGACAAAGAAAAATCATACTCCTTCCTTGCTTTTCTAGTTCAGAACATCATCGAATTACTCCAGAGATATGATAGAAAATTAAACAACCATTCAAATCCTGTTTAAGGCATTTCAAACATTTATTCAGATTAAGATCATCCAATTTGGTTACCATCATTGATATTCTGTATGTCGATAGTTTGTTTGGATCATTTTGTTTAGATTTCGATTGACATGAATATGTTTGTGATTGATTTGATATGACGAGGTTGTGTTTTGTCAAATTGTTATTTGCCTGCTTGAGATATTTGGAAAGCTCGTTGCCCCTCTCTTGTATGTTTCCATGTTTTTCCCTTAATGTAAACACAACCTAAAGATAAAAGATATGTACAAATTTTATCAAACCATGATAAAACCTAAAGATTCCCACTACATGGTATGGATAATGAAAGATATTTACAGATGATAGATGTGGATGAATGATGCCTAAAGTGAAAATAAGACATAAACTAATAAATGGAGGAGCCCATTTCGATCACAAGTAGCGCTTGTTTGCCAAGTTTTCACCACTTGTTTTTATTGCACTTTTTCAAGATTTTTCTGATTTTTTTGATTTTTTCAGGACTTTTTATGATTTTTTTTTATTTTTTCAGGACTTTTTATGATTTTTTTGATTTTTTCAGGACTTTTTAGACATAAAACTTCTTAAGGTGAATACTATTGGTTGGCTCTTCAAACAGGTCCCCCTCTGATGTGGATAACTGATATGCTCCAGAACCATATGCTGCTATAATGACAAATGGACCAAGCCAATTAGGTTCAAATTTTCCTTTCTTTTCTCTATCTTGCTGACTACGTGGATTTTCCCTCAAAACTAAGTCACCCACTTGAAATGCCCGTGGTTTAACTCTGTGGTTATAACTACGAGACATGACTTGTTGATAACCTTTCAAGTGATCAGCTACATGTTGGTGTCTTTCATCTAACAGTTCGAGTTCTTGAAGGCGAGAAACTCGGTAGTCTTCATCACTTATCAATCCCTTAAGTGAAACCCTAAGCGAAGGTATTTCAACTTCCAATGGTAAGATTGCTTCTGCTCCCTAGACTAAAGCATATGGTGTAGCTCCTGTTGGTGTGCGAATACTAGTTCTATATGCCCACAAAGCTGGGTTGAGTTGAACATTCCAATCACGTCCAGCATCATTTACTGTCTTCTTTAATATCTTTAAAATGGTCTTGTTAGAAGCTTCTGCTTGACCATTACCCTGTGGATAATAAGGTGTGGAGTACCTGTGTTGGATATGAAATCTTTCACAAAGTTCATCAACATCCTGATTCTTAAAAGGTCTTCCATTATCAGTAACAATAGAATTAGGAATTCCATATCTACAAATAATGTAATTCAGGATAAATGAAGATATTTGTTTACTAGTCACTGTTGTTAGAGGAACAGCTTCAATCCATTTTGTAAAATACTCAGTAGCTGTGATGATAAACTTATGACCATTTGATGATGAAGGATGTATTTTTCCAACAAGATCTAATCCCCACTGAGAAAAGGGCCATGTTGAAATAAAAGGCTGTAATTCTTGTGCAGGTGCATGAATAAGATTCCCATGGATCTGGCATTTAGAACATTTCTTAACTAAAGTAAAAGAATCTTGCTCCATGGTAGGCCAATAATATCCCATTCTGACAAGTTTCTTCGCTAAGGTCAAACCACTTGAGTGAGTTCCACAAATACCACCGTGAACCTCTTGTAAGGCTTTTTCAGATTCGTCACGTTCAAGACATCTAAGGAGTGTACCATCAAGACCACGTTTATAAAGGATATTGGCAATTAAAGTATAACGGGATGATTGACGAATAAAATTCCGTTTTTGGTTTCGGGATAAATCTAAAGGCAAGATGTTATCTTTCAAATAGGTATATGTTTTGCCATATAAGGGTGAATCTGAACCAGTCAAATGACATATAACTTGGGTTTCAGGATTATCATATGCAGGAGAAAACAATTGTTCCACCAAGAATTCATACTTGGTTTGATCTTCTGATATTTGTAATAAAGAAGCAATGGTAGCCATTGCATCTGCAGCTTTATTGTCAATTCTTGATATTTGTGAAAATTTGATTGACACAAAATATTTCTTATAATCATCCACCATGTTTTTGTATGGTAACAACTTATCATCTTTTGTTTGATAGTCATCATTAATTTGATTAATGATAAGTTGTGAATCACCATAAACTTCCAGCTCTGTAATCTGCCATTCCAAAGCTATCTTTAATCCTATGAGTAATGCCTCATATTCTACTATGTTATTTGTGCAAGGAAACATCAACCGATATGATCGTGAAATGGTATATCCTTCAGGTGTAACAAAAAGAATCCCTGCCCCCGAGCCATATTGTGTATATGATCCATCAAAGTATAATGCCCATGGTCTC
>VDFB02296840.1:0-24850 GCA_007258455.2 Sequoia sempervirens | reverse complement strand
ATGATAAATGAATGAATTTATGATGTTTTGTGAATGTCAAAATATACTCAGTCATATTTGAGGAGATATAAATCTTTGATTTTTTTGCCAGCTTTTAAGAATCTATAAATGCAAGATGCAAATTCTAACATGAATGCAACCTATACTAACCATGCAGGACATTCATACAATATTGCCATTTGGAAAGCTTATACATGCTTTTTGTATCATCATAGAGCTTTGAAATGTTGAAAGTTAATACAAGCATCAAAGGGTATGTTAGCACCAGTGATGACCTGAGTATTGCTTTCATGATTTTTAATATAGCAAGTTAATACAAGCATCTAGGTATAATTGAACCAAGATGACTTGAGTATTGCTTGCATAAACAGACAAGAGTTAACCCTTTTCCTGTGCAAATTCTGAAATGTCATCCATGATCCATAGTAGAGCATGTCTCGCGACCAATTTGCATAGTACTAATGAGTTTCCTCACAAACAGAAGACAAAGAAAAATCATACTCCTTCCTTGCTTTTCTAGTTCAGTACATCATCGAATTACTCCAGAGATATGATAGAAAATCAAACAACCATTCAAATCCTGTTTAAGGCATTTCAAACATTTATTCAGATTAAGATCATCCAATTTGGTTACCATCATTGATATTCTGTATGTCGATAGTTTGTTTGGATCATTTTGTTTAGATTTCGATTGACATGAATATGTTTGTGATTGATTTGATATGACGAGGTTGTGTTTTGTCAAACTGTTATTTGCCTGCTTGAGATATTTGGAAAGCTCGTTGCCCCTCTCTTGTATGTTTCCATGTTTTGCCCTTAATGTAAACACAACCTAAAGATAAAAGATATGTACAAATTTTATCAAACCATGATAAAACCTAAAGATTCCCACTACATGGTATGGATAATGAAAGATATTTACAGATGATAGACGTGGATGAATGATGCCTAAAGTGAAAATAAGACATAAACTAATAAATGGAGGAGCCCATTTCGATCACAAGTAGTGCTTGTTTGCCAAGTTTTCACCACTTGTTTTTATTGCACTTTTTCAAGATTTTTCTGATTTTTTTGATTTTTTCAGGACTTTTTATGATTTTTTTGATTTTTTCAGGACTTTTTATGATTTTTTTTTGATTTTTTCAGGACTTTTAGACATAAAACTTCTTAAGGTGAATACTATTGGTTGGCTCTTCAAACAGGTCCCCCTCTGATGTGGATAACTGATATGCTCCAGAACCATATGCTGCTATAATAACAAATGGACCAAGCCAATTAGGTTCAAATTTGCCTTTCTTTTCTCTATCTTGCTGATTACGTGAATTTTCCCTCAAAACTAAGTCACCCACTTGAAATGCCCGTGGTTTAACTCTGTGGTTATAACTACGAGACATGACTTGTTGATAACCTTTCAAGTGATCAGCTGCATGTTGGCGTCTTTCATCTAACAGTTCGAGTTCTTGAAGGCGAGAAACTCGGTAGTCTTCATCACTTATCAATCCCTTAAGTGAAACCCTAAGCGAAGGTATTTCAACTTCCAATGGTAAGATTGCTTCTGCTCCATAGACTAAAGCATATGGTGTAGCTCCTGTTGGTGTGCGAATACTAGTTCTATATGCCCACAAAGCTGGGTTGAGTTGAACATGCCAATCACGTCCAGCATCATTTACTGTCTTCTTCAATATCTTCAAAATGGTTTTGTTAGAAGCTTCTGCTTGACCATTACCTTGTGGATAATAAGGTGTGGAGTACCTGTGTTGGATATGAAATCTTTCACAAAGTTCATCAACATCCTGATTCTTAAAAGGTCTTCCATTATCAGTAACAATAGAATTAGGAATTCCATATCTACAAATAATGTAATTCAGGATAAATGAAGATATTTGTTTACCAGTCACTGTTGTTAGAGGAACAGCTTCAATCCATTTTGTAAAATACTCAGTAGCTGTGATGATAAACTTATGACCATTTGATGATGAAGGATGTATTTTTCCAACAAGATCTAATCCCCACTGAGAAAAGGGCCATGTTGAAATAAAAGGCTGCAATTCTTGTGCAGGTGCATGAATAAGATTCCCATGGATCTGGCATTTAGAACACTTCTTAACAAAAGTAAAAGAATCTTGCTCCATGGTAGGCCAATAGTATCCCATTCTGACAAGTTTCTTCGCTAAGGTCAAACCACTTGAGTGAGTTCCACAAATACCACCGTGAACCTCTTGTAAGGCTTTTTCAGATTCGTCACGTTCAAGACATCTAAGGAGTGTACCATCAAGACCACGTCTATAAAGAATATTGGCAATTAAAGTATAACGGGATGATTGACGAATAAAATTCCGTTTTTGGTTTCGGGATAAATCTGAAGGCAAGATGTTATCTTTCAAATAGGTATATGTTTTGCTATATAAAGGTGAATCTGAACCAGTCAAATGACATATAACTTGGGTTTCAGGATTATCATATGCAGGAGAAAACAATTGTTCCACCAAGAATTCATACTTGGTTTGATCTTCTGATATTTGTAATAAAGAAGCAATGGTAGCCATTGCATTTGCAGCTTTATTGTCAATTCTTGATATTTGTGAAAATTTGATTGACACAAAATATTTCTTATAATCATCCACCATGTTTTTGTATGGTAACAACTTATCATCTTTGGTTTGATAATCATCATTAATTTGATTAATGATAAGTTGTGAATCACCATAAACTTCCAGCTCTGTAATCTGCCATTCCAAAGCTATCTTAATCCTATGAGTAATGCCTCATATTCTACTATGTTATTTGTGCAAGGAAACATCAACCGATATGATCTTGAGATGGTATGTCCTTCAGGTGTAACAAAAAGAATCCCTGCCCCCGAGCCATATTGTGTATATGATCCATCAAAGTATAATGCCCATGGTCTCTGAATTGTTGTTGTAAAGACATCTGCATCAGGAAACTCAATATGCATTGGATTGTCTTCTTGTAGAGGAGCTTCAGCTAACTGATCTGCAATGACCTGTCCTTTAATCGCTTTTCAGTCTACATAGTGAATATCAAACTCACTTAATATCATTACCCATTTTGCAAGTCTTCCTATTAAAGTAGCTCTGCTTAATAGGTACTTCAATGGATCTATCTTTGTTATCAGCCTAACTGTATGAGTTAACATATAATGTCGCCACTTTTGAGAAGCAAACACTACTGCAAGACAAGCTTTTTCAATGAAACTGTAGTTTAACTCATGTCTTGTTAAGGTTCTGCTGATATAATATATAGCCCTTTCTTTACCTGTAGAGTCTTCTTGTGCTAGCAATGCACCCAAAGATACTTCTGTTGCTGAAATATAGAGTATAAGCGGCTCTCCCGGAATAGGCGGAATTAGAACTGGTGGATGTGTAAGATATTGCTTGATCTGATTGAATGCTGCTTCACATTTGTCATCCCATTTAAATGGAACATTTTTATGCAATAAATGTGTGAATGGCAAGCTTTTGTCTGCCAGTTGAGCTATAAACCTTCTGATGGACTGTAATCTTCCTTGCAAGGATCTTAATTGACTGATATTTCGTGGTGGAGGCATGTCCATTATAGCTTGTACCTTTTCTGGATCAACTTCTATACCCTTTTCTGAAACAATGTACCCTAGGAGTTTTCCAGATGTAACACCGAAGACACATTTCTTTGGATTCAGTCGAACATTGAATTTTTCCATTCTGACAAAGATTTTTGACAAGATTTCTAGGTGTTCATCTCGTGTATGAGATTTAGCAAGTAAATCGTCAACATAATCTTCCATGAATGTATGCATCATATCATGAAAAATAGTTGTCATTGCTCTTTGATAAGTAGCTCCAGCATTCTTTAACCCGAATGGCATGACATTCCAGCAATAAGTACCCCAAGGACATGTAAACGCTGTTTTATCTTGATCTTCTGGTGCAATTTTTATCTGGTTGTATCCTGAGAATCCATCCATTAATGAATACATTGCATGTCCAGCAGTTAAGTCAACAATCAAATCTATGTTAGGTAAAGGAAAATCATCTTTAGGGCATGCTTTATTTAAATCCCTGAAATCTGTACAAACTCTGATCCTTCCATCTGGCTTTGAAACAGGTACAATGTTTGAAATCCATTCTGCATAGTCAATAGTTCGAATGAATCCAACATCTAAAAGCTTCTTTAATTCTTCCTTGACCAATAATGCAACATGTGGATGCATCTTTCTGAGCTTTTGCTTTACAGGTTTTATCCCAGGTTTGATAGATAAATGATGCATTATCAAATTAGGATCTAACCCTGGCATATCAGCATATGACCAAGCAAAGTTAATTTGATTATCCTTCAAGAATTGCATGAATTTCTGGACTTCTTCAACTGTTAATGATGCTGCAATTTGCAAAACTTTTGGCTGCTCTGGTGTACTTATGTTGATTGATTCCGTTGGTTCAATCAAAATAGAAGATCTTTCATGATAATACTTGGGAAGAGTGTCAAGTTTCTCATCCTTCAATGCCTCAGAAAGGTTTTCACTGTCAGATTCGCTCTTTATTTTTCTTTTGTTTTGATCTATCACTGCCTTTTTTCGGTTTTCATCAATAGATCCATCTTTTATTTCATTTATTTTGCAGCTAAGAGACTTGACACTCTCCTTGTCAAAATCATGAGTATAAGATTCTTGAATGAAACAATTGTTTTCTTCATTTGAGGAACAAAGGAAAGTTATAACATCTTCATCATTACTGAATGTAGGAATGTGGATAGGTGCGTCAATATCCCAATCTATAAGTTCTGGATAAACTAAAGGCATAGGATCATTAGGTTGGGTAAGGTCTTGAATTGTCAAAGTCATGATGTGGTTGTCATCCTCATGGTAAACAAGGTCTGTGATGGTATTCTCCTGTTGATTATCAATCTCGTTAGAATCTGATTCTTCCTCAATTGAGTCATGATCGCTTTGTAAAATATAATCGAGTGGAGGCCTTGAACCTTCTCCTTGTATAAGAACAGGTGCATATTTATGTATAGTATCAACTTGTTTATCCCTCCAGAATTCATCATTATAAATGGTGTCCCATTCATATTCATTAGAATCAGTATCTGAACTATTTTGCAATTGGAAAACTGATTCATGAGATTTATCTGACACGGATTCTCCTTTATGAACTAATGATGTCTGCTGTGAAGTAAGTTCTTTATCTTTACCATATCCAAGTCCTGTTTTATCACTTGAATGCTTTGAAATAGGCTGAATTGGTTCCACAATTCCTTCTCTTCGTTTCCCTATAGGACCATTTCCTTCATAACCCATCTTTTGCATGATAGCGTACCCTTTACCATATTGTTCTTTAGGTAACTTAATGTGCAAGAGAGATTCATCTTCATCTTTGTATAGCCAATTTAGGATGTCCCTATCTTCAGCTTCTTCTTCAGTGGTATTAGCTCTAATGAATTTTCCATCAAACTTTGTGATTGGCACGGAAGTTTGAGATGTAGAAGCAGTTGCAGTCTTTTGATTTGATAAAGTTGGTAATCCATGTGATCTTGGAGAAGGAGGTAAAGTAGAAAGAGATAGTGAATATTCACCTACCCCTTTGTCTTTAAACTTCAGCTTAGTATCAAGATTGTTTGTCAATTCTTGCAATTGGACTTGTAGATTAGAAGAAGAAACAACAAGAGCTTCTCTATTGTGTGGCACAAAGACATCTTGACTCACCCTAAGATTGGAACAAGTTTGGGTACTATTGTAATCAGCTTGTATGGTTATTTCTTGTCCATCATATGGAAACTTGATACATTGGTGATATGTTGATGGTACGGCCTGCATATCATGAATCCACGGACGACCCAAAAGTATGTTATAAGACAAATCTCGATCTAGAACCTGACAAAAAGTATTCTTCACAACAGGTCCCACTCTGATAGGTAGCAATATTAATCCCTTAGAAGCTCTTTCTTCATCATCATATGCCTTAATAGTTATCTTCCTTCGTGAATCAATTTCATTTTCTGAAATTCCTAAGGAATTTATCAATTTTAAGGTACAAATATTCAAACCGGCTCCTCCATCTATTAAGACACGTCTAATTCGATGTTTATGGATCATGACTTCAAGATAGAGCGAGGAATTATGTGGATGTGTCATAGAAGCATCATCTTTATCGGAAAATGAAAGACAAGTGGGGGAAGACAAATGTCCTACCATGGCTTGAAATCTGTTTGCATCTAGATCAGTATCAACAGTTGTGTTCACAAGCGCTTCTTCTAAAATATTTTTGTGTATAGGGGATATTTTAAGAAGTTCAAGAATAGAAATTTGAGCTGATGTTGTTCTCAATTGATCAACCAGATTATATTGAGTTGGAGAAGAAATAGTTGTTTTAGACGAACTTCCTTTTAAAACAACCTTTGCTTGACCTCTTGTTGTTACATTAACCTGTTGATATTCTTGTTTTCCTTTAATTTTGATAACATTAATCCGATTATCATCTGTGTAAATATGGCGGATTATATTGTCTTCAACATTATGTATGCTTTTGGCTTTGGTATCCGATGTTTCCCCCTTTTGGTATTTGGCAAAGGATCTTTGAATGCTTGATGATCATCATTGGTATGATGTCCCTCAATTGTAATAGTACCATTGTCAATTAAATCTTGTACTAGATTTTTCAAAGCTTGACAATTGTTTGTCCTATGGCCTTTACATCGATGATAATTGCAATAATACGAGTCATTCCATGATGGTGGTTTAACTTGTGGCTCATAATCTCTTTGTGGTGGTAAAGTGATAACCTTATTATCAAGAAGTTCCTTGAGAGCAGATTCAAGAGATTGACCCAAAGCAGTAAAAGTCCGTCGATTTGAAAAGAATGAAGGTCTAGACGGATTTGATATTTGGGTATTGCCAAGATTATTATTGAAATTACCACGATTTTGATTGGTATTTTGATTGGTTATGTTCTCTTGCTTGGAAATTTGTCCTTGTTGATTGTTGTTTCCTTGTTGTATTGTATTTCCTTGTGAATTGTTTCTTGGAACACTTGATAGATTGAAAACGGATGGCCTTGTTCGTAAATTATTGGCATCCACTATGCCATCATTAACAACATTTTTGTTTCTATTCCAAAACCTTGTTTTATCGTTGTTTTGATTTGATGTACTTGGATTATCAAGTTTTATCACTCCCCTTTTAACCAAGGCCCCTTCAATAGTGATTGCATTTTCAATCAGTTTTTCAAAGTTATGAGGACAATGAAGGTTAAGCCTATAGCTTAATTCTGGATCAAGGCTATTGATAAAAATATCCATCTTTTCCTTTTCAGGAATAGGACGAGAATATCGTGCAAATAACCTTCTCCATCTTTGTAAAAATGTAGTAAAGGGTTCTCCTACTTTTTGTTTCACTTTACAAAGATCAAGCATTGTTATTTGATGTTGAATATTGTAGGAGTATTGTGAGATAAATTGATTTATCAACTCCTCAAAAGTTTTAATAGGTGGAGTGATTTTTGAAAGCCACTCCATGGATTGTACGCCTAAACTTCGTGGAAATAATCGCATCAAGTAAGTATCATCATAGGCGAATTCAAGACTCATGTTTCGGAAATCCCTAACATGGTCTATGGGATCAGTTTTTCCATTATACCTATCATACTTAGGAATTTCGCAATGTTTTGGAAATGGAATCATTTGAAGACTCCTATCAAATGGATAAGGAGATATGTCTTCCAAAACATATTTCTTTGTTGTACCTCCTTGCATTTCCTTTATTTTCCCTTGTAATTCTTTTATCTGTTGGTTAAGAGCACTAAAGTCATTAGGAGGATTTTCAGGATTTTGTTTAATCCCCTCTATGTCAAAGGTGTGAGGCAACTTAGCTCCTTGATTAGCTAATGTAAGAAAATATTTTTCTTTGTTACGTTCTAGGATTCTCTCCATAAGAGTATGGAATTGAGGATCTTGTTCTGCTTCTTGAAGCTTTTCTTCCGTTATCTCATCAAGATTAAATGTTTCCTCTTCTTTTTCATTTCGATCACCCATTTTACTAGTTGTAGTTTCTCCCTCGTCTTTTTCCATTTGTTTTTGAGATCTTGTGAAGACAGGCATAGATTTGTATCAAAATTTTACTCGCTTTTGATCAAAAGAGTTAAATAGTGCAATTGATGTGGTATGTATGAAGGTCAAGATAGAATGAAAATTCTATGACTTATACAAAATTTTCTAATCTTGTAGCTTGTGTTGTTCCCTAAGTGAAAGGATGAAAATCCTGTTGGTGGGAATATAAGCAAAAGATCTAGAAAAGGATGGTTGTTGCACTTTATGAAGTTTTGATCATGGCTTTGTAAAAAGATGGATTTAATGATAGATGCCTAATGTTTTCTAAGTTCTCTATTGTAAGATTTGATTTGGACGAGTAGAGTATTCGATTGCTGGTTGGGGAATATAACTAAAACGGATGCGTTGACTATGGTTATGCCTTTGAGAAAGGGCTCTTCTTTGAAAATAAGCTTGTGAATACAAGGGCTCTATGGCATAATCATCTGAAAGACCTCTAACACAATCATGATACCTATGAAGAAAAGTTCTATATTTAAGTAAAACTTTTCGACTTTGATATAAGAATTTTTGTTTCTTCAATAATTTCTTGTGGTTGAGAGGTTTCTTTGGCTTCTTAATCCTTTTGGAAACGGATTTTTTTACAAACTTTGTAGATTTCCAATCTCGTAACATGAGATTGATCAATATGATAATGAGTGCTTTGGATGATCTTTATCTAAATTAATGTAGTGAAAACACATCAAACAAATTGAAAACAGTTGTTTTTAAGTCCTATGCTAAACATTAAGTGTGTAACCAAAATGTTTTTCAAAAATTGTTTTAACAGGTTTTACACATGACAAGCACTTCAAACAGACTCACTCTTAGTTCTCAAGTAGGTCATCATAGCAATCAACAGCCCACATCTTAAAACTGCGTCGACTCACACAGCCGTGTCACCCCCGAAAGGGCGCCCGTGTTTTTGTCTTTTCCAGGTGCGTACTCAGAGTGACGGAAGTGGATACCGGATCCCCTGAGCAAACAATCCTTGGCAGTTATATGGTGAGTATCTTGGGGGTAGATTCTTCCCTCCCCTGCACTGTGATTGAGATGATGTTTGGATACTGACTCGGTTAGCTACTACACTAGGTTCGTAGTAAGGATTTCCGTTCGGTGCGGCAAATGATAAACTCCCTCGAGAGACCTCCCTACCTTTAGAACAAAGGCTTTGGGGATGGTTATCATGCACACTACCGTCAAAAGAGGGTTTCCCCAATTTTGCTTTAAATTTTATAGTGGGGTGGAATAGCCTGGCTTTGGCTTGAACCCACTTGAGTCGTTCCTCTTGGGTGAGTACTTTTTCCCACAAGAGCAGGCTCTCTACAAGGTTGTAATAAAACTTAAAGATGCATAAAAAGAAATAAGTGAGTTTGGCATTTTGATCACCCAGTTAAGGGGAGAGCATAGGCCTATCACTTGAGAACAAAGCAAACACTAGATTCAATTTTAAGCACCAAATTGAAATTTTCTAAACTAAGTGAAGATTTTGCTTCACATAAACAGAAAATTCATTTTAAGCTAAAATTGAAAAATGATGTGTCTATCCTAGGATTGGTTCGTTTTTCTTTAAATGGCTACCCTAGGATTGCTTCGTTTTATCCTTTAGATGACTACCCTAGGATTGGTTAATTTTATCCTTAGATTATTAACTGTCCGCGGCTGCGTCGGAATCAGTTAAAACTAAACTACGAGTACAGATTACAGATTACAGTGTTTTAAAAAAAATTGCGCTGCAAGAAATATTATGGGCGCTGAAAGAATCATTATGGGTGCTGAAACAGTCTTCACGGGCGCTGAAACAGTCTTCACGGGCGCTGAAACAGTTTTCACGGGCGCTGAAAGATTTGTCAGGGGCGCTAAAACAGTCTTCACGGGCGCTGAAATATTTGTTAGGGGCGCTAAAATAGTCTTCACGGGCGCTGAAAGATTTGTCAGGGGCGCTAAACTGGAGGTATTCTTCCGAAAACGTGTCGTCTGCGCTATTCCGCTATTTTTCCCGTAACCTGTCCAAAAAAAACTACAAACAAAACATTAAAAAGGGGCAAGAGCCCCACGGTGGGCGCCAAAAATGTGTTTGTGTATTCTATTGTTAATCTAATTAAAACAAAACACTATTAACAGAACTTTAAATTGAAGAAATTTGAAATAAACTTGGCTATAAAATAAAAATTCTTCAAGAACGTTCCGTCTTTCTCTATCTCCAGAGATTGGTTTGAAGCTTTCTGGCTCTCAGATTGTGTGAGCTTCTCCAAATGACTACTGCAGAACGAGTATGCAAAGAAAAACTATTCTATATGCTGGTGAAGATGGACAGGGGCTGTAATTATGCACAGGGGCTGTAGATTATGTACAGGGGGTGTAGATGAGATGAATCATGATTCTGTTGCTATGATTGCTATGCTATTGCTGTGATAATGCTATTGCTATGAATGCTAATACTATTTGTCTATAGTTTACTTGCTTCTAAATTCTATATGATTTGGAGCTCCCGGCAGCTGTATTTATAGATTTTTGCAGGCTTCATCCTTGCTGGCAAGAATCTATGGCTATGAATTGTCTGGTAGGTTTGAATGGTGAGAGATTGAGAGGTTGAGAAGAAAATGGGGGAGGTTGAGAGGTTGGAGAGAAGAATGGAAGCTTGTCTTCAACCCACGGGAACAAGCCTGCACAGAAACAGAGAAATTTAATTTTCTGTTTTGGCAGTTTGTTTCCCGGGAGTTGAAGATAAATCCCAAATTAAATAAATAAAATTTATTTAATTTAATTTATTGCTTTTTGATTTTGATTTTTGATTTTTGAAAACTATAGAAGAATTAATTAAATATTTTGGTAATATTTAATTGTGATATGACTTTAGAAGATTTTTGAAATATTTAGAAGAATTTAATTAAATATTTTTGGAAATATTTAATTATGAATAGATTTTTTTAATTGAATTAGAGGAATTTTGAAATGATTTAAAAATGAATATTAGATTAGAGGAAATAATCAAATATTTTGGAATATTTAATTACAAATGATATTTAGAAGAATTATAATATTTTAATCTTTATTTGAATAAAATATTCAAACTAAGATTATATGATAATTAATATAAATAAATTGTAACATTTATTTAATTAATTAAGAAATGAATATGAAAAGGTGATTAAATATCTAATTGAAATGAAATCATGAACAATATAAATAAATTATTTAAATTTATTTATACGTAGATAGAATCAAAAGATTTTAATTAAATATTAAAAATATTTAATTAATTACCAGACAATGTGATATGACCATTTTTAAGTGTATACAACTTGAACTACCGCAATATTTATTTGCTTTGAATATGCATTATAGTTATAGGAGTGCACACTTTTGTCCTCAAATGGAAGCATTGGATATGTACTCATACAGGGTGCACACATGCACCTACAACCTATAATTTTATTTAAATTTTATGATGCTTCCTTTAAGGAAAAAAATCATTAAACATTTCTTTAGTGATTGAATCTATCTCAAAACTAATTTTACTGTAAGATCAGGGATAACAATTGACTATCTCATATGTAACAAGGTCCATTGACAAAGAAAAATGCAATACTAAGTTCACAATATACTATTTATTTATGACTATAATACTCATACTACCATCATGGTTTCTTTCATGTTTTGATTCACTTTTTGACAAAAATCTGTCAATAATTGTGCATTTACAGTAAATTAGTTACCATATTAGAAAATATTTATTTGAACTAGTCCACTTAGTTCATAGGATATCTTGTACAGGCTACCTCTATGTGCCTAGATTTAATGCTTCCCATTCTTGACAAATATAAATAAAATCACTTCACAAATATGTATGTGTTTAAAACACACAAATTCTTTAACAAATAAATTGAATATTACACAAGCAGATTGGAGAAGATTCACATTTGAAGAATTTCAAGAAACCATAAACTGACCTATGGATTTAATATTGCAGAGGTCTTCACTCATTCTAGTTGAATGCAACCCCTTTTATTTTGATCTCTCCTTTCTTTCCCAAGAACAAAATGAATTTTCCCTTCTCCTCTACTTTTTAATCACCTCCTACTCTGCCCTCCTTGCTACGTGGGAATAAAGCAGTCCCTGTATTTCAAGGTGTTTACTTATTTAAAAAAAAAAAACCTTTTGTTGGTGTTGATAGTTGGCTACAGACTCTCGTGCTATCCTCTTTTGTTTCCTTTTTATTACTTTAAGAAAGGCAAGTATGAGGCTACATACCTTTTAGGGTGTGTTTTATTTTGTTTTCTTTTAACACAATTTCCTCCAGCTTGTGGGCCCTGCTTTAAACATGATATTTTTTTATTTGTTTTCTTTTAAAAGGCATGGGTCCCACCACAGTTTACAAATGGTTTTGCATTTTTTGTTTTGTTTTTTTTTGGTTGTGGATATGAATCTTTAAAACATTCCTCTTTTTTTTTAAAGAATATATATAACTTTACCATTTGCTTATTATTATTTATTGTATTTCTATTTATTTATTATTATTGGTATATATATATGGTTTTTTTTACAATTTAAAAATTTCACATTTTAAATTAAAATAAATATGAAATTATCTATAATCATCATTTTAAGTCATACTTGAATTTTGATCTCAAACAAAAACAACAATATATGTTGTTTACCCTTCCTAATGCATTATGTGACCTGGGAAACAAACTGCGTGCTTGTCTGTGCCACTCTCACACAGATTGCCCCTGGATGGCTAGACTCCCCTTCCTGATGATACTCTCTCTCTTTGGCGAGAGCATGTAACTTTCCTTTAACACTCCAAAATTAGGAATAACATTAGTCCATACAATAATTAGTTTTAACAACTAGCTAAAGCAATTATTTTCATATCCAGATAAACAACAAACAAGACAACAAAATATATTTTAGGGCCAACCGCTATGACAGATAGGTTTTACATTCAGTTGAACATCCATATCAACATGAAAATACAAAATTTAGGGTCGGTTTCATATTCAGCTAAATAGCTATACAACATTTAGGGCCGGTTTTCATATTCATCTAAACAACTATACAAAATTTAGGGTTGTTTTTCATATTTAGCTAAACAACTATACAAAATTTAGGTTCGAGTCACAATTAGGGTTGTGACATCCTTTCCCCCTAAGGATAGTCATGTCCTGATGATTAAATGATACAAAGGTGATTATTGCAATGTCATGTACTCAAAATGAACTCTATTCTTCATTATTAAAGGAGGAAGGAAAAATAAAATAAAATTCATGATTCATACCTTTGCTTATCATACCTGTGTAACTTGCATAAGTTGCCTCAAATTTCTCGGCAATGCACCTAACATAGTCTTTAGGTCTAATCACCAATTAAACTTTTGCACTGGTGTTAGCTTACCACAAAGATTAAATGTCTTATGAAATATCAAGGAGTGGATCATTTTAACATTCAACGTGATTATATGCAAATAACTTACATTAAAATTTCAATTATCTCACTTTTAAATTATACAATTGAAAGTATAATTAAGAAAAATCACAACTTGATCATATATCATTCAAGAAATTCATGTACTCTTAGTCTAATATTACTCAATAAAAATTAGAGAGTAAGTCACACATTAATATAATATACTCTTTCATATCATGAAAATGAAACTTTTAAGATTCTACATAAATTCAAATTTTGCAATCATCTTTTTCTTCTCTTTAAGCATGGTGAGTTATTATACAACCAATTTATCATCTCAATCCATGTCCCCATTTTTTTTTACATTTTTTTAGGATAATAAGCATTTATCCTTAATTAGATGAGAACCTCACTATCTCATTCAAAATTTTATGCAATTTCACACAAAAGTATAATTTCTTATCATGTGTACCTTCTCATATGTGACATTGTAAATGCATTCTGTTGTCAAGCTTGAACACTCACACGTGACCTAAAGAGTTAGTGAATAATTTTTTTTATCTTTAATCATGTGACCTAGACAATATGTTCATCTCACTAGTCATCCCTACTCACATGTGACCTAAACAATATGTCCATCTCATCACAACATGTGTGAATCTATGCTATCATGAAGTAACTGACACTTGCATCTTATTTAATGTGTTCTAGCACAATATCTATGCAAATTCCCTTTTACTCATGAAGTGACTCAAGCTTTGGCCAAAGCATTTTATTCCTTATTTACACCCTTAGGGTAATCGTGGCAGCCACTTAGCACCTTTCCAACACATACGCCATTTTATAAGAAATAATAACCATGTTCATCTTATCATACATACTTTCTTGTACCTGAACATATTTAAATAGTTCCATGACATTTATTGATTATAACCATCTATAATTCCTCCTGGTTCACTATCAATTGTGATATCATTCCAGGCATTTCATAATAATAGAATCACCATTATAACCCCTAACAGGTGTAGCAAAATGATCTTGTCAATAGTCTAGCACTATTAAATTTTGAAATCCAAAACATCATCATGGACATCACAAGTAGGAACATCAAATGGCCTCATCTAATACACATGACACATTCTTTGGTAACGATAGTTTCCATAGAGGCATATGGAGAATACTAATCAATAGTGTGTAATCATACACAATTACACACAGGTCATATCATTCCATGATTTCCCTAATTCCCATAAGGAGTGACTTATCACATATGCGTAGTGACTAGCCCAACATATATACACAAAATGAGTAGCTCCACTATTCATCATACATCATAAATAATCATTGTGATAAATTTATGCTATACATAACAAGTTCACATAAGGAATGATAAGGAAAGTGGAAATGAATGCATTCTATTGTATGCTTCAACCCACTACCTAGTTCACAATCACATAAGCCGACTATGGCATCAATCGAGCATCCCATATTACTTGTTGTCATCACTAGAAATTACAATACACACAACCCTAGGCATTTCATGCAAATACTTAGGAAGGCGTTAGTGTAAAACACATTCGATTACACAAGTTCCTCAAATATTCTAAGATCCCTTTCAAACACATAATCCTAATTTGTTATGACATGCAATCTTGAAAATCTATTCATGTGCATTCATAACAAGAGTAAGTTAGTCAAGCTCATAATTTTGAACACATGAAATACTTTATTTAAAATAATCTTGGATCACAAAGATCTTTTTCTCAAAATTTCCCTCCTTAATAGGTGGCTATTCATTATTAGATAGAGCACACTCTTCTACGTCCTTGTCAGAGTCTATTACAACTTCCTTAGAAAAGGTGGGATGTGCATGCAAGAACTCCTTTTCCTCTTTAGTTAGAATGGGTGCATTAGGTCCGCACCACAAAGGCCAATCCCACTTTGCTGAAGGTTTCTTAGGTTTAACATCATGCTTTGAATCTTTAGTTTTCCTACCCCTCTCTAACTTGAGCCGAGTAAGGACGTGTGCCAAAGTCTCATTTTCAACTATCTCAGGGTGGACCTCTAATGATGGGTTATCTTTAACCATTTTCTTTTGAGTAGCCCTTTTGGTCTTTCCCTTTATTTCCCCTGACTTTGATCTTCCCATACCTATATTCAATTCAGGTTTATTAAGCTCAAATTTAAGTAAGGGTCAGAACCCTAACTTAGAAGCTCTCTTCCTTGTAGTCCATCGGCCGACTAAGCTACCAAGGACACCCATTACTGACCTTTTGAGCATCATATCACATAGCGTAAGTGAAAATTTACTTATCATAGAAGGTTTAATTATATGGTAACCATGATAGTGATCTTAGCCTATGTAGAAGTTAGCATTAAAACATCAAATTATGACCACAATAGTTTACCTAAGTGAGCTTATGAGAAGACATAATGATGAAACACATCAATCTTAAAATATGTGTTGTTTAGGTATAATTCTAGTTATTCAACATTCAATCATTATGAGTTTAAGTCATTCTAACATACACTCACATCATAGGTTATTTTCTTTCAATCATAGTCAAGTAGTAATCATACAAATCAATTTCATTCTAGATTACTAGATTCCAATCATTGCTCATATTCCCCTTATTCGTTTCCCATACTAAACCATCCAAAACAACAAGACTCAACTCATCTAAGTATCTCCATAATCCTAGTGTGTCTCAAAATTCTTAAAGAAAAGAAACTTTAACGTAGTAGACTCAAGGCCCTAGTGCTAAACCCAATGCTCTGATACCATATATAACAACATTTACCTACCAACAAAAATTATTGCACAAGTGCACAATCACAATGACTAAATAAAAGCTTCCATGTTTGCATCTATAAGAAGCAGGTTGTTTTCATAATAACCTAACAATAACTACTAGGTTTGCATATGAACATCCATCCTAGAAACTACCTTATTCATAATATTAGGGCATGATATCACAAATATTTATAAACTAAGATAAGAACCATGTAACCTTTAACAAAATAAAGTTAGATTCCAGATTTGAAGTAAAAATTTTAAGACAAACCTTCTTTGACCCTTCTCCTTAACCTCTTGGAAGTTGGTTGGTAACATAACCAACCATTTTACCTATATCAGCCATGCCATTTCAAAAAAAAACTATGTTATCATATTGGAATGAAAAACACAAGTCATTTACGCATCTAAGTAAATAAGACAAAATAATCAACTTAACATCAATTGCATTATCAAAAACCATACCATTCTTGGCTTTAATATGAAGTGGAAGTTGAGAGAGAGAGAGAGAGCATCAATAGAATGATTTCTGCCCTACCACAAAGCCATAGGCTTCCCTGCGCTACCCTAAGAAGGGAGCCTGTCCCATCATGAAGAGTCTAGCAATCCGTGTCCAACAAGTGTGAAATCTGTGCAACTATGGGATATTTGACACATGCAACCTATTAATGCCTCAAGCAATATCTAAGCATATGTTCTACCCATGATGTGACCCAACTTAATTCAAATAGGCCTTTCCTTTTGAATTAACTACCATAGCCAAGCATTTGTTTATTATTTGAACCCTTGGGTCTTTCCTAGTAGTTACTTGCACCTTTTCACATGTTGAAGTATTAACATCCTCTCTTTTTTACATGTCATTTAGTCATGCAAAAGGGTTTATGCCTATGACTACATTTCCAATCATAATTCCCTCTAACACAATTGATTAATCCTTTAGGTTTTGCTTGAAACAAAATTAGGATGGATTTCCTTTTATATTGGACAACCAATCACTAGGTTTCTCGTAGAGATTTTAGATTCAACTGACCCATCTTGCATTAGGAGTCTAGTAATAAATGTAAAACCTCTTAGATTATTGAATGCAAGAATTTCACAACTCATCATGGTACATTGCAGTGATCACATGGACTTGAAATATGGGGTTATAACTATTACCCTATAGAGCCGTTAATCTAAAATTTCTAGTATAAAATGTAGCACTTGTACTCTTGGCATCAACACTACTGGCTGCAAAATTAGTGCTGGCAAGAGCAGCAAGCTGCAACATATAATCTCAGAAGGAATCCATGAAATTAGTGGTAATAATTCTATTATAGATTATAGATCAATACTTTACATTTTGATGACAAAAAGAATCATATAACACATCCAACTTATCAATGGAATCATGGCTATTCAAATATGATAATAACAAAAAAATTTGCTACCCTGTTTAAAAAAAACCAAGAAGTTACTATTGAGGAAATTTCTACTCAAGATCAAATCAAGTCTCTAACAAAAAGGCAACACCAAATTGGCAACAGTCAATTGTCCCAAAAAGAGTTCAAAGCCCCTTACTGACTTGAACTACCGCAATATTTATTTTCTTTGAATATGCATTATAGTTATAGGAGTGCACACTCTTGGCCTCCAAATGGATGCATTGGATATGTACTCATATAGGGTGCACACATGCACCTACAACCTATAATTTTATTTGAATTTTATGATGCTTCCTTTAAGGGAAAAAAATCATTAAACATTTCTTTAGTGATTGATTATATCTCAAAACTAATTTTACAGTAAGATCAAGGACAATGGATGACTATCTCATATGTAACAGGGTCCATTAACAGAGAAAAATGCAATACCAAGTTCACAGTATACTGTTTATTTATGACTGTAATACTCATACTCCCATCATGGTTTCTTTCATGTTTTGGTTCACTTGTTGACATAAATTTGCCAATAACTATGCATTTATAGTATTAGTTTCCATATTAGAAAATATTTATTTGAACCAGTCCACTTAGTTCATAGGATATCTTGTACAGGTTGCCTCTATGTGCCTAGATTTAATGCTTCCCATTCTTGACCAATATAAATAAAATCACTTAACAAATATGTATGTGTTTATAACACACAAATTCTTTAACAAATAAATTGAATATTACACAAGCAGATTGGAGAAGATTCACATTTGAAGAATTTCAAGAAACCATAAACTGACCTATGGATTTAATATTGCAGAGGTCTTCACTCATTCTAGTTGAATGCGGCCCCTTTTATTTCAATCTCTCCTTTCTTTCCCAAAAATAGAATGAATTTTCCCTTCTCCTCTGCTTTTTTATCACCTCCTAATCTACCCTCCTTGCTATGTGGGAATAAGGCAGTTCCTCTATTGCAAGGTGTTTACTTTTCTTTTCTTTTTTAAAATGTTTTGTTGGTGTTGATAGCTGGCTACAGACTCCTGCGCTATCCCCCTTTGTTTCCTTTTTATTACTTTAAGGAAGGAAATTATGAGGCTACATACCTTTTAGGGTATGTTTTATTTTGTTTTCTTTTAACACAATTTCATCCAGCTTGTGGGCCGTGCTTTAAACTTGATATTTTTTTATTTGTTTTCTTTTAAAAGGCACGGGTCCCACCACAGTTTACAAATGGTTTCACATTTATTTTTTTGGTTTTTTGGTTGTGGATTGGAATCTTTAGAATATTCCTCTTTTTTTTTAAAGAATATATATAAATTTACCATTTTCCTATTATTATTTATTGTATTTCTATTTATTTATTATTATTGGTATATATATATGGTTTTTTTTTAAACTTAAAAATTTCACATTTTAAATTAAAATAAATACAAAATTATCTATAATCGTCATTTTAATTCATAATTGAATTTTGATCTCAAACAAAAAAAATAATATATGTTGTTTACCCTTCCTAATGCATTGTGACCTGGGAAACACACTACGTGCTTGTGTGTACCACTCTCACATAGATTGCCCCTAGATGGCTAGACTCCCCTTCCCGATGATACTCTCTCTCTTCGGCGAGAGCGCATAATTGCCCTGTGACACTCCAAAATTAGGAATAACATTAGTCCATACAATAATTAGTTTTAACAACTAGCTGAAGCAAATGTTTTTATATCCAGATAAACAATAGAAAAGACAACAAAATAGATTTTAGGGCCAACCGCTATGATAGATAGGTTTCACATTCAGTTGAACATCCATATCAACATGAAAATACAAAATTTAGGGCATGTTTCATATTCAGCTAAACAACTATACAACATTTAGGGCCGGTTTTCATATTTAGCTAAAGAACTATACAAAATTTAGGTCTAGGTCACAATTAGGGTTGTGACAAAAAAAGACATTTCTGAAGGGACATGTCCCTTCATAATTTTGATGTATATATATCTTTTTCATATTGAAAAAATAGATATAGGCAAATCGGAGAAGTATACAATAGATAATTTTCAACGAGGTTTATATTTCAAAAGACTATGATGCATGTATAAAAATTTGGAGCAATCAATGGAAGTCATCTGATTTTGGTGGTGTATTTCTCGTATCGGTTGTTTGTTGGATTAATTGAAAATATTATTAAGTTGTCTCCAAGGTAGATAATTCTTTATTATTTAAATTGATATATCAAGCATATACTCAATTTATCAATGCACATTTGTTGCATCTATGTGGTATGATTTGATGGTTCTTTCAAGTAAGGATTAAACCCTTCAAGTCAGTCACAATAATTTAGAAGTATCATTTGGATCATTAAGAAGAACTTGGTAATTACATTCTTGCATGTTTATACAAGCTATAAACAAATATTTGTATGCCAAACAATTAGAATTTATGCCAGATAGAAATCACATCATCTGAATGCTCATCCATCTCATGACCAACAATATATGCCACCTCCTCATGAATAGTACAATAATCAATTATACCAATATCAACATCCTCACAACCCGCCCCCTCAGCAATACACAACCATGATTAGACAATTTGACCTAGCAGGATTCCAACTATATCCTTACCCTATGGATGAAACGAAAATGGTTTTAAAAGGAGATTCTCAGCTTTCCACCAATATAGATCATGCTTTACTTTGAATTTAATAAATAATTATTATAAAATTTCTATTTGAGTTACGATTAAAGTCCTGATTGAAAAGTTGATTGAAAAACATCTATAGCTTTTAAACTTGGTATAACATTTTTTGAATCTGAAACATGCGTCACATTTTAGGCTTTGCATACTATAAGATTAAAAAAAAAATTGAATTTCATGAAGTTTTGACCAAGTTAAGGTGGTGAGACATACGAGTTTCTTATAGTTTTTAAAAGTTGTAATAAAAAAATCATAATTAATTATTTACATGGAAAAAAATTACAAAATTATATGCATCACATTGGGACATGAGTCCTCTACTTATATCTAAAATATTATAAAAATATTATCATTTTATTGTGGTTAGGTTGGTCAAATAGACACCTACTTCTTATTTTTTCCCTGAAATTTAAGTACTATTGCATTGAAATTTCAAAATTTCACCAAATAGATTTTTTTTAAAAAAAAAATAAACCTAGTAGTTTAGAAACTACATTAAATTTAATACAAATTCTATTTTTACATATTTTTTAAAAAATGTAGATAACTTATTCAAATTTTAACGTCAAGTTTCCTAACTCTAATTTTTTTGAATTTTCTGCCACTTAAGGGCCTATTTTTTCCATGATCCTGCACACACTCATAATCCTAAAGTCCCTCAACAGTTCAACAATCCTCAACATAGACAAGAAAATATATATAGAAATGAGAGGCTGAGGCTACATGACATGTCTTACAATACAAATTGGAAGGATGGAAAGCCTATGATGGATAGACCTAGAAGCAAAGAAACTCTTGACCCTTTAAAGAAGAGAGGAGCATATATGGTTAACAATAGTCTTTGGTGTGAAATTTGTGACACACCGCATTCCCCTAATCACTATATTGTGGCTCAAAAAATGCAAGAAGAAGAAGTAATAGTAGATAATGATGGAGAAGATCATACAATATATTTAACATCCAACACCCTTCATTTTGTTGAGGAGAAATATTCATCTTCGAAAGAAGAAGGTTATGAGTATAATGTTGATCACCAAAGATACAACATTCATATGGTAGAACAATAAGTATTTTTTGATCATGAAGAAAGCAATGATGAACAATTCCCTCCTAGTGCACCATATCGGTCAATCAAATACAATATAAGGAGACCAATTGAGGAAGAGATTAGGAAATTGACTATTGTTGCAGTAGAGCAAGCCAAAAGAAAATATTGGTTGAGAAACATAACAGTGAATGAAAATGAGGGTGTTCCAAGAGGTATATTTATGAAAGACAAGACACGAGGAGAACATAAAATAAGCAACCTAATAAAAATGTGCAAAAACATGTTCAATTCAGAAGGAGGAAACTAAAGAGTTGCATAAAAATAAACAAAAGTTTGATGACAAATAAAAAAGAAAAGGAGAGAAAAGGAGAGTCAATGGATCAGAAGAATCTAATCAAATCATAAGGTACCTCCTTTGACTTTACACAAGCTTTATCCCAGGTAAAAATGTTTGTCCCATTACTTGAAATGATGAAAATTAAGGAGTATAGGGATAGTGCCATTCAATTGATATCTAATGGGAATGATAAAAACAAAACTTCTGAGAACAAAGGGATTGCTAAAGTCAGTAATAAGTAGGAAAAGATGAATGTTCCAGAGGTTTGTCTTGGTGATGCTATAGTGAATTCTTTGCAAATTGATCCATTTTTTACCACACTACTTATAAATAACAAACTAGTGAGAAATTGTAGGATAAACTTAGGTGTTGCCATCAACATTATGCTAGTTGGAGTCATGAAACAATTAGGCATGTGGGTGGATACTAATGGTGGCAAGTGTTATTCTATGGATAGTAGACCTATTCCAGTAGTAGGGATAATGAAAGATGTAGAGGTGAAGTTGGCTGCTTATTGACAAGCAGTATATAACATTGATATAACTGTGATTGATACACCTCCTCACTTTGGAATGCGGCAGTTGGAGGGAATGTACAGTTTGATCTATCCTATGCCACCATACCCATAAATGGTGAAGAATTCAATTTGTATAGAGAACCAAGGATGAATCAAATTGTCGACCATGTGGCTCAAGATCAATTAAATCACTTTTGAGATGTAGATTTGGGGAGTTTCAGGGTAGAACCTTCTCAGCCTAAACTAGTGAATACCGACTTAATTAATAAACATGTTTCTAAAAATCAACATGGTGTATGGAAGATGTATTTTTATGGAGCGTGTAGTCAAGAAGGCAATGGGGGTGGGGTAGGGGTATGTGCAGGATCATGATGGGCAAAAAAGTGGCGATATGATGGGTATGTGTAGGGTATGTGGCTGTCGAATTTTTTTTACCCAAAATTGATGAAACAAAAAGGGTTTTTAAAGGAGTTTATCAGCTTTCCACCAATATAAATTATGCTTTACTTTGAATTTAATAAATAATTATTATTCATTTTCTATTTGAATTACAACTAAATTCCTAATTGATAGGTTGATTGAAAAACATCTAAAGCTTTCAAATGTTATCACATTTTTTGAATCTGAAACATGCATCACATTCTATGCTTTGCATACTATAGGATTAAAAAAAGAAAATGAATTTCATTAAGTTTTGACCAAATTAAGGTGGTCAAACATATGCTCGTTTTAATATTTTTGAAAAGTTGTAATAAAAAAATCATAATTAATTATTCACTTGGAAAAAAATTGCAAAAAACTATGCATAACATTCAGACATGATTCCTCTACTTATATCTAAAATATTATAAAAAAATATTATCATTTTATTGTGGTTAGGGTGGTCAGACAGACACCTACTTCTTATTTTTTCCCTAAAATTTAAGTACTACTGCATTGAAATTTCAAATTTTCACCAAATAATTTTTTTTTAATTTTTAAATAAACCTAGTAGTTTAGAAACTACATTCAATTTTCTATAGATTCTATTCTTACATATTTTTGAAATAATATAGATAACTTATTCAGATTTTTACGTCAAGTTGCCTAACTGATTTTTCTAAATTTTTCCCCACTTAAGGGCCTATTTTTCCATGATGATCCTACACATACCCATAGTTTTTATCTCACCATAAGGTATCACATTCAAATATTCATTTCTACTGAATTTTGAGTGTACTAACTGTGAGTGCCTTTAAAAATCTGCAAACACTAAACTCAACCATGGGTTAGCACCTACAAATCTTTCAAGAACACTCCTATGAAATACCTTGCAAAGTGCTTAAAACATACATCAAAAGGATGAAAGAAAGCTACAAGCATCATGAAAGCAATCACAAGTTACCTATTCCATAGTTGGATTGGTGTCACATGTGCTAGTGACCCTTTCCCAATCCTTGATCAAAGCTAAAATGATAACATGCAAATGGATATGGTGGAGTGATGATGAACAAGATCAAATCTCAAATGAAGAGAGTAACCTTGCATGAAATTGTGAAGGATTTGCTTGAGGATGAAGCTTGTATTTAAAGATTTTCAAAATGCTAAGTGTTGAAGAGGGACCAATGTGGGATCAAAAACAAGCCAATGAGTTGAGGACACTTGTCATCATGTGATTAGTTGATGTATGTGCAAGATTTGGGAAGAGTGCCCAAGAGGGGAAATTTTGAATTCAAATTTGCAATAAATTTTGAGAGGGGACAAGAAAGAAGAGCAATAAATGCCATGTTTGACTTGTCATGTCGAGAGAAAATGAGGTTTTAATAAATCAATAAAATTGATTTATTGTGCAAGTGGCTAGATCTAGATAATGCAAGTGGGATGGGATTAGCATTAGATTAGGATTAGATGATGATTATGCTGATTAATGCGTTGATTAGATGATTTGACTTTCAAGACTTTGATAATTGATTTATTTAAATCAGAAAATGATGGAAAAATGATTTAGGATTTGATTTAAATGAAGTCCTGATTTATTTAATTAAGTGGATGATGCAAGATGAAGGTTGAATGATAATGTTTATTTGATAAATGAATGGATGAAAATGCACTTGATTAATTGATGAATGGTCCTAATGTGACATCTAATTTGACTGAATCCGATCGAATGCATAATGTAAAATTTGCATGTCTACATTTTGCCCCTCTTTGAAGCAATGTACTTGTTGCGTTGGTTCAAAGAATAAACTTGCCGCAATCGAAATTAAAAATTTTCTGATTTTTCGGATGCCCCAGCGGAAAGAAGTACACTGGTACATTGCCCCCTCGAGAGATCGAGCGAAAAGATTTGATTTGAGGGTCGATCTCACATAAAGAGGTTCAAAATGGGTGCGGATTATGGATGACGATGCAATGAGATGATTTTAAGATGCTTAGAATAACAAATCTATATTATCCTAAACAACTTAAATGATGATAAGGATATGAGATGGATGAGATTGATGATGTGATATGATGTGATTATGCAATGGATGATTTATGGATATGCTTAGACTAATAGATCTTATATTATGAT
>VDFB02296839.1:0-31169 GCA_007258455.2 Sequoia sempervirens | reverse complement strand
AAAATCATTTCATTTGCATCATCATTTATAACCATCCATTTTGAGCCTCTTTATCGCGAGATCGACCCTCAAATTGAATCTTTTCACCCGATCTCTCGAGGGGGCAATGTACTAGTGTACTTTTCGCTAGGGCAACTGAAAAAATTAGAAAACTTTTGAATTTCGATTGCGGCAAGTTTATTCTTTGAACCAATGTAGCAAGTACATTGCTTCAAAGAGGGGCAAAATGTAGACATGAAAATTAACATTATGCATTCAACTAGGTCCAGTCATCAATTAATCAAGTTCATCTTCATCCATTTATCAGGTAATCTCATTAATTTCCATCTCCTAAGGTCATTAATTTAAAATTAAACAAATGTTAACATTAACCTTTCAATTAAATAAATCAAACATCATCCCTTTAATTAAATAAACCAAAATTTATTTAATTAAATCTCCAAATGCATATTTCATCCTTTTCTGATTTAAATAAATCAAATATTCAATTCAAAAAGGTCAAACTCACCTAACCATCATTAAGCTAATCTAATCCTAATTAGCCTAATCTAAACCACCCATCACATCCTCTAGAGAATCCCATTTGCACAAATAAATCAATTTATTGATTTATTAAAATCCTTATTTTCTTTCAACATGGCATTTATGGGGAATATTCCCTCAAGTTTGAATTCAAAATCAAGTGGACATGTACATCCAACAAAGAAATTAATAAGCTCTTACATGTCCCCCACTCAACATTTACTCTCAAATTCAAATTTGAAATTTCCCCATCTTGGGAACATTTCCCAAATCTTTCACATCCCTCAACCTATGACATGATGACAAGTGTCTCCAACTCATTAGCTTGTTCTTTATCCCACATTCATCCATTTGGCCGTCTCTCATCAAAATAATTCATAAAGAAAGGCCATTCTTGATCAAATCCTCCATAACTCATAATAATTTTAGGCTTCATCCACAATGCCTATGCAAAGTCACTCTTCATTGAGAGCTGATTTTTCCCATCCAACATCTTGATTATCAACATATCATTTCATATCATGAGCTTAAGCAGATTGGAAAGGGCTTCTTCCATAGTAGCACCAATCCACTATGCTCAGTTTGATTATTAGAATGATGTTTTCTGTTTTGGTTACTTTTGGTATTATCTTTGTGATTAGATGAATCTTTATAGGAATCTGTTTGTCAATGATTAACAATGCTAAGAGCTTTTTTTTTTGAGCTAATGTAGATTTAAGGTTCTACAAGTTGTTCTGCAAGCTTGGTTCATGAGTTGTTTCTTAGTGGTAGTTTGACTAGTTGCACATGATGATAGGATTCTCAATTTCATGTGTGTGTGCTAGTGATTTTGAATATTTTATTGATGTTGAAATGTACTAGGATGTTGTATAATGTTTCTCCATGGTTTACAGGATGTTTATAGGACCTGGTGAAGTGTGAATTAGTTGCTTGATAAGTTTAATGTTGGTTTGGCGAACTTGGTGTGTTAATGTTATTTATAGATGAGCTTCGTGGTTTGTGGAAGCTTAGTGTAGCATGTCAGTATGGATTTTTGTCATGGTTAACCCTTGGAGTGGTTTACCTTAACTTCTTTCCATTGCAAAGATGTTTGGTGCCGACCTATTTGGTGGTTGCATATTTTAGGTATATACATTTCTTTAAAGCTAACTTAGAGAAGGTTATAATTCAAGGTTATAGATGATATATATGCAAGTTAAATTGTTGGAGAAGTGTGTGATGTGAAGGTGGTGTGAAATGATGTGTATGTGATCATTTTTTGAGATTTGAGTGTGAGCATGTATGCCTAAGACTACTGGAAGTAGTGAACAAAAGGTGTCTACATTTTAGTGTGCTTGAAGTTGTTGGAGGCAGTGATACAAAGGTTATGGATGGTTGTGGTGATTTATCTTATTTCTCAAAGGTAGTGAGCCTCCTTATAACAATTTATTTGTAATATCTGGTAATTTGAAATAATTCATCTTCTTAGGTAGTGAGCCCTTGGAAGTGAGCCTTTAATTTTCTTTTCGATAGTGAATCCTTGAGAAGTGACCCCTTCTAGTAGTGAGTCTCTTGAAATCAGTTTTGATATTCATATATATAGTGAGCTAATCCTCACTGTGGTTTTTCCCTGATTAGGTTTTCCATGTAAAATCTAGTGTTCTATTGTGTATGGTTGTGGATGTGTTGATGTTTCATCTATTTGTTTTCATGTTGATGCTTAATAAGGGTTTGAAGGTTTTAATGCACAAATGATTCACCCTCACTCTTAGTTGTCATGAGGGTCTAACAATTGGTATTAGAGTATAGGTTCCTTGAAAAAGCTTAACCGCTTGAGGTAGATATAGATGACACATAGGAAAGGTGCCAAAGTCCCTATGCTTGATGGAACAAATTATACTTTTTGGATTCAAGCCAAGATGGAAGCCTTTCTTGTCTCATTAGGTTTTGGAGTATGAAAATCAGTTGAAGATGGATATACTATGCTTACTACTCATTTGACAAGTGAAGATGATATCAAGGAGTATGAAAATAATGGCAAAGTGAGGAATGCTATTTTAAGTGGGCCTTCTTATTCAAAACTTGTGAAGGTGATAAGATATAAAACTACTAAAGAGGTTTGGGAGAAGTTGAAAAGCATTTATGAAGGAGATACTAAGATCAAGTAGGAAAATATGTAGAATTTTAAGGCCAAATTTGAAACCCTAAGGATTCCACAGGATGAAGAAATTATAGGCTACATGTAAAGGGTGGATGAAATTGTCAATGTCATCAACACTCTTGGTGGAAATTTTGAGGAAAGATAAATTGTGAAAAAGGTATTGAGAACCCTTCCTAAATCTTATAGAGCTAAATATTCTGCTATTGAGGAAGCTCAAAATCTAGATCAATATTCTAGAGATCAATTTTTTGGTGTATTAACTACTTTTGAATTAAGAGAGTTTGACAAAGATGCTTCAAGGAAAGAAATTGCTTTTAAAGTCAACAAGAAAGAGAGGAATGATGAATCTGATATAGATGATCTTGATGAAGTTGAAGAAAATTTTGTAAGATTGAAAAGGGTACTGGAAAATACAAAGGTAAGTTACCTTTCAAGTGTTCCATTTGTGGTAATATAGTTCATTATGTTTCAAAATGTCTAGGTAAAGTTTCAAATGAAAAACATAAAGATCATAAAGGTAAATCTTTCAAGAAGAGTTATTATGTTAAAGAAGACAATGGTACATATGATGATGACGAATTAGACTATCTGGATGATGGAAGTGATGAATGCTTGTTGATGGCTTTGAATGTTAGAACTAATTCTACTAGCCCTAAAATATGTGTGAAGGAAACCGCTCCAGAAATATGTCACAACATTGAAGGAACTATGTTGATTTCCTTTCATGCAAGAGAGGAGAGAAACTACTAGATAATTGATAGCGAATGCTCAAATAATATGAAAAGTTTAATAAGAGTAAGTCTATTGAGCTTAAGAAGTATGATGGTAGTTTTGTTAAGTTTGGTGATGGCACATGATCTATTAAAATCCATAAAAAAGGTTCAATTAGATTTGATGGAAAACATAAGATAGATGACACTCTTGAGGTAATTTGTCTTCCATTTGATGAAAACTCATGTATTACATTCCATCATCTCCCATTCTAATTTTACTCTTTCTCTCTTAGCTACATCATGATATTTTATTGGCACATCCTAATTCATATTAGTTTAGGCCACACACTTCATTGGTCACTATTCTTGAATCTTGTATGATACAATTATAGTTCAAAATCAACATTGAAACATGTGATAAACTTAGCAAACCATTCATATTGATTCATTTCTACATTCCATTCGAGTGAGAATTTAGTAGTTTAACAACTTAGAGTTTCTTTCTTTCAAATGAAGATGTATAATCTATTGCAAAAGGGCCTATTTCAAAGTTCTCCATGTAACATTCTACATTATTCTTCTCACACTTCACAAGGTATATACACAATATTTATAAATTTTTTACATACATCTATTATTTAATTGATTTTATGGTTGCATGCCTTCATTTGTAGCTTCCTAGTATACATGAGAGATGAGCAGGCTATCTTGGAGATAAGTTGAATGATCAAAAAACCCTCTTTCTAATGATGTTTAGTCTTTGATTTTACCAAAATAAAGAGTGCCATCATGTTTTTCTTTTTCTTTCTTAATTGTCTAAATTGCAAGAACAATTTTTTTGAATATGTTGATTAAAGGATTTTTCACAGGTGAAATGTAAGTGTAATTATGTAGGGACAATGCTCATTAGAGATATTTTCAGTCTCTTTGTTGAGCCAAGTTTTGATCCAGCTTTCATGGTGAATTTAATTATAATGAGTTAACACATCTCCTTGGTGACACTAGCATTCCTTATCTAAGACAATCACATAAAGGATGAGATAAGCACACCACCCTCCTTTGTTGTGAAATGCCAAAAGAGTGAGGTACTTTTCTTTAAAAAATTATATTTGTGTCCAACCTAAAAATTTCTTGATTGTGGAAATATTTCTAAATAATTTGGCTAATGTTATATTAATTTCATTCTTGGCTTTAATATTCTTTGATGTTGTACTAATTCTATTATCAAATTTAATATTCTTAAAAATATTGAATGATAATGTTTTAATTTTTGTCATCAATTTATGACCTTAAGATTAAAATACTATTATTTGTGATATTTACTTTTGTTAGTCATTTTATGTTATTGTATCAATCACAATACAAATATAATAGACTATTGTTAGAGTTATCATGCATTAACTAATAATTAATTAATCTTAAAGTGATTATTAATCTTATTTATTCTCATGCACTTAAGTTGAACTTAGGAGTGTTTTATGCTTTTATTAGTTGAGCTAATATTAGATCATTATGTCTCATCTCATGTGATGTTGACACTTGTCATGATCTAATCCCTTTCTCATTTAGGGTTTTGCTAGATTATAATCACTCAACCCTCATTGTAATTATCTTGAGCTTTCATATCTTCTTGAGAGTCTATTGCTTCTATAGCTTTTTCTTGTTGATGAATATTGCATATATTGTTTGCAGATCTCTTGCATGGAAGGCGTATTAGTTTGTTGTTTGATCCCGTGGCTCATGGTTTTGTGCTTGTTTCATAATTCTAACATGGTATCAAAGCGTGGATTCAACAAACCCTTCTCAATTTATGAGATTTTATTTCTTCAATGAGGGTTACAAGCTTCAGATTTGAATCTTTTTTTTAAAAAAAATTTTGGAAGTGGGTGAATTTTTGGTGCATTTTGGCATGAAAAGGACCTCACTATTGGATCTAGAGCTATCAAGAAAGTCAAAATTGGCTTTTTTTTCGCTTGATTTTGACTCTTGACATTAGATCTATGAAGGTTTGAAATGGTTGTTTTATTTCCAAATCCGAAGGGTAGTTGCATTTTTCATTAGAGGTTTCCATTGCACTCAAAAGGCCCAAAAACCTTAAGATCACCTGTCAAATCATTGAAATATGTGTTGGGAGCTTTTGAGGCTATTTTTTTTTGTATAGGGGCCCATATGACCCCTATACGGTTTTGTGCCATTAATTTTGAAAAAAAGAAATTATTAAAAAAAGCAAGAATTTTTTTTTGGTTCGCATTTTTTTTAATTTCTTTATTAGATATTTTTAAAAATCAAAAGAATCACTTTTTAAAAAAAGTTGGGTCAAATTTTTTTTGGCAGACTCTATTAATCTTATGGGGCCAATGGTTCATTTAATGAGCCTGTGGTAGGGTACATAGTACCTTGTTCGCCACTGATCACCTATACACAGGTGACGACTATTTCCCAAACAGTAGTGACATTTTTTTCTATGACCGGCGGCATTTTCCAAGTGGTGGCCCATGTCCCAGACTAATGAATTCCTCTTTACCCAGTGGATGCCTTTCTTTCCCAATGACTTCATGTTCTCCAATGTGCAACCAAATTCTCGACGATCTACTTTTTTTGGGAAGTGCATCTAACCTAGAATATTCTGGCTAGGCTTAGTATATTCTATCATCGAGTTTTTTGCAAGGGGGTTGATTTATTTCCAAGCGCAGGGAATATTTTGATGATGTCAACATGATGTCATACTGATGTTAGTAGTACATAAACCTTTGGATGACCCCTTTAACCCCTTTTTTAGTCTCTAGGGAGTGATTTTTTTCTTTTGACCATAACTGGGGCATATGATATCATTTTTCAACAAACAAGATATCGTCAAAAAGCTGGTTCCACCAAATTTCCAGTGGTGTGGGTCTCATCGCTTTATTAAATTGTTGCTAGTGCATTCTACAACCTGTTGAAGTCAGATGAGCTATTTTTGAGTCTCGAGCTTGTAAATTTTCATCAGTTTCTCTGTTTTTAATGATTCTAGCGATGTTGGAACCATCTCTCAGAGTTCTTCAATTCCATCCATACAATTTTTCCATATTGTTCTCCAGGTATGCTTTTTTTTTTTTTTAGATTTTTGTGTTTTCACACTAGTGAATTAATTAGACTTTTTAGCTCTTGAAACTTTTTGTTTGTGTGGGATGACTCGTTTATGGTTGTTTTATACGTCTTTCTAGTTTTTTGTCCTATTTGGACATTATAGACATTCTTTTTTTGCACATTCTCTTTTGTAGATGCACTGAGATAAAGTGTCATTTGTGTGATCCCATAATAGTGGTTTACAATTTTTGGCCAAAGTGGACACTGAAATTATTATTTTTAACTAAATCTTCACATTTGGGCACCTATAGCGGCTAAACTATGAGGAATTTGAAGATGGTGCAAACTAGAATCTCATCAAATTTTGTCTGTAGATTCTAAAAATATTTTTTTCAAAATTTTTGGAATCAAATTGCACTTCTTTTTCCATCTCCTATGAAAATAGATTTTTTTCAGAAAACAACATTTTTAAAAAGTGACGCACACCGTATAACGGATAACATTTTTTCCATGAAGGATAAAATTATAATTCTTTCAAATTTAGATTTGTAACTCTGATATCTAGTGCTTCCACTTGGTTAGATAGTTTTTAATTGAATATTTTCCTTAATCAAGTTTTGAAGTCAAACGAATTACAATTCAAACACAGTCATTTAATTATATAACGCTGTAACTTTTTTGTATATGTCAAAAAATTTAATTTTTTTTGTTGATCAAGGACTCAATATCTGGTACTCATATTTTTTTTTTTTTTTTTGATAATTCTATTTTTTCACATGTGAAGAACAAATAAATTCATTTTCGATGAAAACCCATGTTTAATAAAACTTAAAAACAAATACATAACAAAACCAAAACATATTAAAATTATATTCATTGGATAGCTTGTTCCGAGGAATACCATAATCATTTAAATAAATTTTTAATGAATTTATTTGATCCCCCAAAATCTAAATCAAAAGTGATTTTTATCAGCATTTTGATAGGTGTAAAGGAGACGCATTTATAGGTATGGTTTAAAACTAAAAGAAAGTCTATCCAAGGGGTTTGATCTAAGGTGATTTGATCAAACCCTCTTCAATTGGAATCCTTAAAATGGAACTTTCTAAGGCTTAAATCATTATATTTTCTAAAAATATGTGATTTAAGCTAAAATTCGTTCCTCTCAGGAATTGTAAACCACTATTATGACAGCACCTATTTTGGTGTATAATTTTTTGGGGATTTCGCATATCTTGATGTTCCTATTGTATTAAAATTTTGATATAAAGTGTCATGGCGGAGGCGGGGGGGTTGGGGGGGCAGGGATTGATGTTTTCCTTTAGTTTGTCATCACACCTTTGTCAAGTGAGTTACCCTTACATGACAACAATGAATCCCACTAATTCTCGCTTCATGTGTGTGTGCCCTAGTTTGCACACCCTTTTATTTGCAGGTTATTTCTCCTACATGGGCTTCTCAGTTTTACACAGTTTCAGTGTACTTGTCATGGCTCTACCTTTTTCAGCATTATGGGGGGGTTTCTACTATTAGTGTCAATGCTTCCTTGGTTTCGCATTGGAGTGAGCTATGTATACAGTATTTGTTCCTATGTACTTTTGGATGCAACATACATCAATAGTCAGTTACATGCATTTCAGTGAGATGAATCACTTACTATATGGACACTCTTGCATTCCTCTTTCTGGAGGTTCTTCATTTAACACTATATCAGTCATCTTTCAACAACAATTTATAGCTTTGTGCTTCTGGATGTTCTACAAGTTCCTATTTTTTAGGACAATGTCTTGTTCAAGGCTTCTTTAGTCCTTCACTTGGCTTTCATCTCTTTTTGGAGTGGACTTTTTCCCATGAGGTTTTCTCTATTTTTTTGTATTATAGAGATCTTCTGTTTGTACATGGCCTTGTTTGTTGAGACCCATCATGCATTAGCTAATAATTAATTAATATTTAATTGATTATTAGTCTAATTTATTCTCATGCACTTAAGCAAAACTTAGGAGTGTTTGATGTTTTTATTAGTTGAGGTAATATTAGATCATTATGTCTCATCTCATGTGATGTTGACACTTGTCATGATCTAATCATTTTCTCATTTAGGGTTTTGCTCTTATAAGCACTCAACCCTCATTGTAATTATCTTTAGTTTTCATATCTTCTTGAGAGTCTCTTGCTTCTGTAGTTTTTTCTTGTTGATAAATATTGCATATATTGTTTGCAGATCTCTTGTGTGAAAGGTGTATTTGTTTGTTGTTTGATCATGTGGCTTGTGGTTTTGTGCTTGTTTCACAATTCCAACAACTATGTAGAGAGGTTTTATACTCAAGGTGTTGCATCTCTTAACACTCTACTTAAACATCACACTCTTCAATGGTCAAATAGTTAATAGTAAGTTTATACTTTATCCTTTTAATGAAGAGCATTTTTTTAAAAATATTGAATGAGCTAGTGTTCACTAAAGGAGATCAAATTACTAAATAGTGGAAAAGTGTATATTCATTTCTAAGATCTTGGAGTGTATGTACACCATCACGTGCAAGAGTTATTTGAGTCATTTTATGTATTAGTACATAGATTTTAGATTTAATTATTTTTCTAATATGTGTTAAGGATTGTATTTGTTTCTACAATGAATTATATTATACAATAATTAAAATATTGAATGTGCTAGCATTCAAACTTGAAAACTATTTATGCCTAATGAGATTTTCCACCATTGAACCACTTGCCCTTTCATGATGAAAATGTTCAAATTCTATCAAGAACTATATTGAATTCCAACATCCTCTAAAATGCATTTATATTGAAATTAGCTATAATACTAAATGCAAAAACTTATACATGATCACATAATTTAATTTTAATAAATTTTAAATAAGAAATAATTTCAATTTAATACATTAATTTTAGTTAAAATTAACTAATTTACACAATTCACTGATTTAATAAATTAATTAAATTTTGATTATAAAAAAAATTATCTAACAAAATTTTACTAAATTATCAGAAAGTTCGTTGAACCTATAAGTCTAATTACTAGTTAGAAAATGATACACGGGAAAATTATACCTTGAAATTTAAGGAAGATGACAAGTTCAAAGAAAAATAAGAACCAAGATAGTTAGGTGGCAAGAGCTAAAGATCTATAAGATAGAAAAAAAACCACAGTTACATGATTTTCGTCACACAGCAGAAAAATTCTGTCCATATTAACGTTGCCAATTCCATTAGCATAGTTACAGGTAAATAAATACAATTAAACCGGGATACTTTTTAAGTCAAAAGGAATTCATCACATACGGTGACCGAAAATTGTAGACATGTTCATATCAAGAAATTTCGATTCAAGTTGCCATTTTCGTATGTTGAGAATAGCATGCTAGAAATTTTCAATGCCCATTTATTCAACACTGTTGAAATTTCTGCCACTCAAAAGTCTTACGAAAATTCATACGGGCAGGACAAAGTCTAACAAAAATTGCGGACCGCAGTTGGAGGGATTGAATAAAATTCATAAAGATAATTCAATCTCTGCAAATGCAGGAGTGTGGAAAATTAAAATTTATAAAGACTTTTCAGTCTCTACAATTACGGGTCTCAATTTTTGGAAGACTTTTTTGAGTGTGGAAAATGAAAATCCATAAAAACAATTCAATTTTTGCAACTGTGGGTCTCAATTTTAATTGACTTTTTTGAATGTAGAAGTTTTAGTCAGACATGTTTTAGTGTGAAAAAAGAAAATCCATAAAAACAATTCAATTTCTGCAACTGTGGGTCTCAATTTTAATTGACTTTTTTGAATGTAGAAAATCAAAATTCATAAAGACAATTGAATATCTGCAACTGTGGGCCTTAATTTTTGCAAGATTTTTTTGAGTGTGAAAAAATGAAAAATTTGAAAACACAATTCAATCTTTGCAACTATGGGCCTTAATTTTCTTTAAAACTTTTTTGAGTTGGAAATTATAAGTATTGCTTATTATATTTATTAATTAATTGAAATTTGAAATATAATATGATTTTGAAATATTTGAATATTAGTAAAAAAATTAATATCATTGAACAAATAAGCATTTGAAATTTCTATAATTTATTATAATTGATTCAAAACATCTATCTAGTAGTCATGGACATTGGACTATATTTGTTAATTAATTAAACTTCAAAATTATATTATATTTTGAATTTCAAGTAATTAATTTGCATATATCAAATAGACAATGTCTTTGGTGAGAATTATTTAAATTTGGAATTTGTGTTCTTAAGAAAAATAATAAAAATATGATTAATTAAAATTTCAATTTTTGGGATTTGATATGGTCATTAAATTTTGTTTAATGCGCATGTACTTCAACTTCATTTCTTTTGGGTTTTGTTTAAATTACTTTCATTTCCACTTTTCTATAATTTGTTTAAGTGCTAAAAGTTGGGCATCTGAAAGTATTATCTTTTATTTATAAAGACATCAAGATTGTGATATTTATATAAAGATTTAATTGCATAGGGTTTTAGTTAAACTCATCGACTCATATTTTACGAGTATTGGTTCATATGAAACCACCTCTTATAAGAATGAATGGTACACTTAACACTCATTACATGTAGGTGATACTTATGAGGGTGAAGCATTGGGAGTTTCCAAGAAGTCACTCATCCCAATACTACTTTGACTCAAGCACACTTAATCATGGAGTTTACCCCAAGATCAAACCCACTTAGCTTGTGACCCTACTTGCAAAACTAACAATAAATGTTGTCTTATGAGACATTCATTATAGAGCCCCTTTAGCTCATTCATTAATAAGTATGTGGCACTTTTTGTAATGTCTCAAATTATGGTATTTATATTAAGATTCACTACATAGTTTTTGAATCAAACTCATTGAATCATATTTCATATGTAGAGGTTCACATGAACCCATCTCTCATTGAAATGAATGTTCCACTTATTGCATATAGGTGATGCTCAGGGAGGTGAAGCATTAGGACTTTCTAGGAGGTTAGAAATCTTAATACTACTCTAACTCAAGCATGCTTAACCATGGGGTTTCCCCCATTACCAAATCCAATTTTTTTGTTACAGCATTTGCAAAACCTTCAAAAAATATTGTTCATTCTGACCCATTCACTATAGAAACCCTCTAGCTCATCCCTTGGCAAGTAGAACACATTTTTTATTGCATTCCAAATAATGATATTTATAGTAGAAATCAAGTGTGTAACTTTAATTCAAACTCATCAGCCCATAATCTATGAGTAATACATGAGTAGTATTTCACACAAACTCATCTCTCATGAGAATGAATGATCCACTCAACACCTATTGCATCAAGGCGATGCTCATAGTGGTGAAACATCATGACTCCCTGAGAGGTCATCCATCCTAGACCTACTCAAACTAAAGCATATTTAGCCACAAATTTTTCTCCAAGATCAAATCTTAGATTACTTTGTCACCTTGTTTGCAAAACCTTCAACAAGTATTTTCCTTTATGTACCATTCACTATAGGCCCCCTTCAACTCATCCATTGACAAGTAGGAGGTATTTTTAACATGTCAAATTATAATATTTATATCAAGATATCAATCTATTTATTTTCACACATAAAAAATGGTTTATAATCAACAACTTGTACATGATGATGAACATGTTAGATTTTTATGATGGGGCCAATTTCACCATATAAAAACACACATTATGGTTTAAACTATTAGAAAATAAATAATGATCAATTTATTTCAACTAAAATAAAATATTTTAATTAGTAAAATTAATCCACATTAAATTTTTTTTTTTTTTAAACTATAGGAATCGGGTAGCACAACCCCCTATAAACTGCAGTGTGCCTTTTAACGTGACCGGTGTCGCTGGCGCGACAAGCCCTCTGGTACCACGGGAATGGGGGAGACTAGACCTTGTGTTTTAACGTGACCGGTGGTGCTAGCACAACACACCCTCTAGTACCATGGGAATGGGAGGAGGCTAGACCTCGTGACCAACTTCCTGCAACAGGAAAAATTTAGCCAACCGAGCTAGGGCCCCAACCCACATTAAAATAATTTTAACTATAACTAGATAATTTATTTTATTTCAAAAATTATTAAAATAAAAATTATTTTCATTAGAGAATTGTTAGATATATTACTAAATTTTTTTTTTTTTATTATTTCATTTCAATAAAAAGTCCAAAAAATAATAAGAATTTTATATTTTATCTATATTTTAAAATTATTTTTCATTGTTGAACTATTTAATAAGAATCTCTAAATTTAGAAATCTAAAATTATATTTAAATTGACTAAATAATATATCATGTAAAAATAACCACAACACCCACTAATTATATAGGAAAATATTTTAACAATCTTTACCTATCTTTAGAATTTATTAAAGTAAAGATTAAATAGTAAGTGATATTTACGTATCCTTCACCTCACCAACTCTACTTTTATAAATCAATCTTCCTTATAGGTTCAAACACATACTATTTAATTTTTATCTTTACTATTTTTAAGTTTATAGTTTTTCTTAAATGAATAAGAACCATAATCTTTATATATTTTTACTAAATTTTTTAATGAATATTTTCATTTTTTATTTCTATAAATCAAGATTCAAATACATACTATTTAATTTTTATCATTATTTTTTTAATTTTATAATTTTGGTTGGATAAAAAATAATAATATTTATCTATTTTATTGATTTTTTTGTTTCATAATAAAGAGGTTATATTACTGTATATCAAAAAATTACAATTGTCTACATATGCAAGAGCCATCCAAATTTTGCAGTACTAGACCATCATGAAAAACAAGCCCCTGCAATCTATCGACGACCAAAAACAACATCATGCATGAAAGGAGAGGAAAAAGCTTTACATATCTTAAACAAAACTACCCTTAGCTAGGCATAAACCACCATATGTAGACCCAAAATCGATTTACCCTAGAACCCACAAAACCAGACACCCAAACCCTAGACACCAATCATCATCACATGAAGCCATTGGCCTTTACAGAGGCATCGAATTCAACTACCCATTCATAGCCCTCCACTTCAACCATCTGCAACATCTTTTTCAGGTAGTTTACTCTAATTGCAACAATCATCCTATGGAAGACCAATGCCATGCCTTTCAAGTCCATAAGGAATGGATATATTTTAATGACCTTACCTTTCTTCTTTACTAGTTCCAAGTCCTTAGGTCTCGGCACCCTAAACCCTAGAATTGCCACCTTTAGAATTTCTTCCAACTCCTCCAGCAACCCCCTTTCAAAAAGTTTACAAACCAAAGCCTTAGCTTCATCTTTGGCTATGTGGATATCCAACAAAGAAGTGAGGAATCTTGATACCACTTGAGAATTCACTCGAGGAGTCACGTGCGATGCCATATGCTCCTTCCTTGGTACCATTTTAACAACCACCACCGTATGTGGATCAATATTCAGAAGAATGTGCTTAAGGAACTGATCGAAGATGACACCAAAGGAAATTTTCCGCTCCTTGCTCCTTAATTGAATTGGGGAATCGGTTCCAACACTTACCAATGAATCAACCAACATATTCACTCTAAATTTTGATTTCTCTACCATTGAAAGCTCACTCCAAACTTGCTCAGAGTCGAGAGAAAAGGAAAACACAGAGCTAGAATGCCACCTTTGAGAGAACTTATCACCTTAAGTGCTTGTGCAAGGTTATTACACTATACAAAATGATGTTTTCCAACTTGTGCGGCCCAAACCTCTATGATCTTCCACCATTCGGTGTCATGAGTACGTTGATTCATATGAGGGAAAAATGAAGCCATCGAGTGTTATGCACACATCCCATCCGGGTATGGTGAATTTGTTGCATAATTATTACCTTTCACTTACAGAGATACGGATGTAGAACCATGTGAATCCTACTGACAAGGCACCTTAATCACCCATTCTCACCCCTTTATCAAAATTTATAGAATTGATCCCACAATAATAGTTTACAATTTTTGGCCAAATTGGACACTAAAATTATTATTTTTAACTAAATCTTCACATTGGGGCACCTATAGTGGATAAACCGTGAGGAATTTGAAGATGATGCAAACTAGATTCTCTCCACATTTTGTCTGTAGATTCTAAAAATATTTTTTTCAAAATTTTTGGAATCAAATTACACTTCTTTTTCCATCTCCCACGAAAACTAGTTCTTTTAATAAAAGAACATTTTTAAAAAGTGATGCACACCATATAATGCATAACTTTTTTTCCTTGAAGGATAAAATTCTAATTCTTTCAAATTTATATTTGTAACTCTGATATCTAGTTCTTCCACTTGGTTAGATAGTTTTTTATTGAATTTTTTTAATCAAGTTTCAAAGTCAAACCAATTACAATTCAAACATAGCATGACCGTATAATGCATAACTTTTATTGTATGTATCAAAATTTATTTATTTATTTTTTGTTGGATGAAGGACTCGAATATTTGGTGCACTTATATTTTTCAAAAAAAAAATTGATAGTTTTCTATTTTTCCACATTTGCAGAATAGAGAAGTTCATTTTCGGTGAGAAACCTATATTTAATAAAATTTAAAAAACAAATAGATAATAAAACCAAAACATATTAAAATTATATTCATTGGATAGCTCATTTTGAGGGATAGCTTATATCAGTTGGGTTTGTGAAGTCTCCTCCATTTTCATTTTCAAATCAAGCTTCGAAGTGAAAAATTCTAGACAATTTTGGTGCCTGGGAGGGTGAAGGTGAAAAAAGGGTGGTTCAGTCAAATCATTGTTTAGTGGAACCAAAAAAATATGTTCGAATGAAATAGGTTTGACCGAACATAGGTTCTGTTGAACCATTTTGAAATATAATAAAAAAGTGTACTTCAAAGGTGTTCAGTCGAACCTGAAAAATGGGTTCGGTCGAACCCCTTGACATGGATCCATTTTACCGTTTGTTTTCTTGCTTGTTTTCCCATTTTTTAATAATTGTATTTTATAATTTATAATATCACTATAAGTATAAATTATATTCTTTTTATATTATAATATATAATAAACTTATTATTAAAATATATAATAATAATAATAATATTATAATAATAATAATAATATATTATTATTATTATATTAAAAGTATATAATTAAAAATTATATATATTAGAAACAGTTGAAAAGCATTTTGGGATGAATTTTGGATTGGGTAGTTTAGTTGAGGGCAGATTCAAACAAAAGGTTTTTCTTTGAGATCTCATCTAACAATATTGGAATGGCACAGCATTGTTTCGTTGCCCCTTAGCCAAGGTCTAATATGAACATGAAGATCTACATCTCCACACCCAAGCTCTCCTGAATTTGATTTCTTAGGGACATTTTTTTTGTTTATAGATATAAGTAAGTATATATTTATTATGGGGATTGTTAGACAAACAAGTAGCTTGGAAGGAAAAGGAGACATGTTTGGAAGCAGCGATGGAGAGTCTCAGCTTGAGATCAACAAAGAGATGAAGAATATGAGAGTAGGTCTAGCAATGAAAAAATGGAAGGGAATGGATTTGGTGATGATCAGGAAGATAACCATCCCAAAAAGAAGCGCTATCACATGCATACTCAGAAAATTCAAAAATCCCATATACACCAACTACGAAGGACCTGTTGTTATTGTAGAAGTCAGTGTTCAAGAGTAGCAACTGCATATTGAGAATATTTGGTTGAAAAATGAGGTTCGTTTGCACAACCTAACTAATTTAATGATGCGTATTCCATATTTTTGTATTCTCAAATGCAAATTGTGGTTAAAATGATAATGAGTCACTCCTTTTTTAGTTGTACCTATTCTAATTCTAATGTATTTACAACCCTATGAGCATGGGAACTTGGGAGAGAGATAGAGGGTAGAGGGTAGAAGGGTTTAGGGTTTAAGGGTCAAGGGTTAAGGGTAGAGGGGAGCTCGAGATAGAAGGAACTTGAGTGAGTGAGTGAGAGAGAGACCTGAGAGAGGAAGAGGGTAGGAGGGGGAGACTTGAGATAGAGAGAGAGGGAGGGAGTGAGTAGGGTTTAAGGATTTAAGTCTAGAGGGGAGCTCGAGATAGGAGTGAATGAGTGAGAGAGATAGAGGGTAGAGGGTACACGGGTTTAGGGTTTAACCTGGATAAGGGTAGAGGGGAGAGAGGGAGAGTGGGTAGGAGGCAGAGAATTGAGAGAGAGGGGGGGAGTGGGGGAGAGATAAAGGGTATGGGGTACAATGGTTTAGGGTTTAAGGGTTAAGGGTAGAGGGGAGAGGGGGAGCTCGAGATAAAATTAGTGAGTGAGTGAGTGAGAGAGAGGGTTTAAGGGTTTAAGGCTATAGGGGAGCTTGAGACAAAAGGAGTGAGAGAGAGAGAGAGAGCATTTAAGGGTTTACGGCTTAAGGGTAGAGGGGAACATTCTATTTCCATTTGCGGTATTTTTTTGTGAATTAAATTGATGGAAACTTTTTTTTTATTTGCATTGATTTATGTTTTAAATATGTATGGAATAATTTTATAAATTTTAGATAATACTTAATTTTAAAATTTACATAATTTCCCATGGAACAATTCGATGGAACAAATATAAGTTGTATATAATTGCAATTTAGGAAAAATGATTTTAAAAAGCTTCACTAGGTTTCAAATAAGTATTGAAAGCATATATATGGGTTTACATGCAAGCAAAAAAAGTGAGAGATGATGCTATCAAAGATTCTTGATCTTAAGAATTCCATGGAACAAATATGTACATATAATTGTAATTTACGTAAAATGATTTACAACTATGTATAAGTTACTATAAGTTCTCACTTGAACATGTATAGGGTTACAAGTGAACTTGAAAATCATGGATATAATCTAAGTCAAAGATTCTGGTTTAGACCGCTCTTCAATAACATGTAGAATTTTTTGATGATCTTCACCATCTAGTCTCCATTTTCTTCGGCCACATGCATTTCGAACTGCGTGAAGATATAGGGCGGTAGCAATTATCAAGTGACTATATTGATATACTTTTTTTATCAAGTTGATAGTCAATAAAATGAATCTTGTGTTGAACAACTTTGACTTGTTTTAGATATGTCCCTTGCACTACAACAAAACTTGCATGGTAAAAATGAACCTACTTGGTAAGACATATGAACGTGTACAACATTTTCGCGCACAAGGTTTGTACAATATATATTTAATGTTTATAATGTAATGTTCACATGTGAACACAATGTATGTATAATTTTAAATTAACATTCACCTATGGGAAATGGCATTACATCACCTATTTTAGGTTGTGTTAGATTATTCCTCTCTTCTATGCAACACAATAAATAATAGCTAACATTGTTGATGTTTCCAGGATCTGCTATGACTGCAAAAACATCTCCTGTACACCAAATTTACACACAAAATTTCTAAAAAAAATAGAAATGTCTGTAGACTTTAAAGATCATTAACTAGATATATATAATATATAAATTATTGAAAACTTACACATGTACCTTTTCTAACCAGTCTTGGTATATGGTCATAATCAATTGAAATCAAAGGAATGTCTTCAAATCTTCCTTCCTCATTTTCATCAAATGTTTCTGAAACAACTAGTGACACCGTATCCCATTTACCAACATATCCAAGTTCTTGGTTGTTGCATGTATTATCAGAGTTTCCTACAATGCACTCAGTGCAAAAACAAGAGTAATCCCTTGTGTGTAATGCACATCCATGGCGACTATCTGAACTCCTAACACAATGTAAAGATCTTGTTTTTTCTACAGTCCTCTTGCATCTGTGCATTGATCTTCTATCCACACCTAGATACATGTACAACAACAAACTTATGTGAACAAACATGTATATGTATATAAATTTTAAATTTAAATAAATTCAAATTTTTGAAAATGTAATTTATACATATCCAATATCTCACAAAATAGTTTATGTGGAATGTGTCAGTTTGTTCTTGAAGATGTGCCAACCACATTTGATGCAAAGTGTTTCTTGCACCATTCAACAACATCATGTGCATTTTCTATAGAATCTTCTAGATAACTCATTTGATATTTTCTTAAAGCTCATTTGATACAAGCTCCTACTCCATCATGTCCACTCTCAAAAAAACTCCAAACATGTGGTATTTTGTAGATTTTATGATATCTAAAAAGTGCATAGAATGACCGTGAAGATTTGAATTGTTTTGTACATCCATCTGACCATACAAAATGCTTTTCAAATTTTACACCCCTACTTCTCAAATTCTCAAAAAAAATTGTAAATCAGTGTTGGACAAAAAGCATGTCATGCTCTTTATCATCACTAATATAAAAGTGATATTCTTTCTTTATGGCTCATTCTTCATTTGTACTTTCAACACCATCCAATTTTGATTGTGCATGTTGATAACACACATGAACCATAATAATGATATGCTTGGAAAATTGATGCTTTAATTGAATCTCCTTTTGATGTATGGAGTAATTTTCTACAAATTTGGCTACTGATAGAATTGTTCCAAGTGAGAAAGTATCTCTCAATGTTTGGAATTGTTGTGCTTGCCACTTAGCAAAAAAGGAATGTTGTATGTATGGTTGTATCAATTTTCAAAAACATTCCATGAATTTTCCAATAGGAATCTCCTTTTCTACATAGTTCAACCTTGTGGATTCTTTCCAAAAATTTGTTTGCAACTTTACATACTTGTACCTAGGTGAGTAAAATATGTGAATAAGTAATAAACCACACAATGAATGAAACATTACATTAGGGAATTCAAATAAAAATATAATCAAATTGAAACAAATAAAATCTCTAAAAAAAATACTCACCTCTTGCAATTTATTGTCTTTGTTAGGTCATTATCCTCACTTTTTGAAGGAAATTTAGCCAATTTCCACATTTCTCAAAAAGTCCTTTTATGCAGTTTATTTGAGGTCCATTTTCATGATCACATAAAATAGCCTTTATGAACAAACTTTCCTATTTAGGAGGTGCATTTTGAAACCCACAACTTTCTTCTCTCATCTTTCAAAACACCTAATAGTAGAGATCAAATTCAATATGATAACGGCAACAAGTTTCAAAAAACTTGTTTATCTTCACATAATATGGCTTTAACCTTTCAAATATTGTTTTCCCAATCTTTATATGAGGATATGTATTACAAAATTTCATATACATCTCAAATTGTGTTATGTATAGCCAATGTTTGATATGATTTTCATAAATACTAGGCCCAATCCCGTGTCTCATAACATCTCTAGTATTTGATGATAGACGAGTCTGATCATGCCAAAAACTTGAGATCAAGTTCCTAACATCTTCAATCTTGTCGGAATGGTGAGCTCTACACATAATTGCCCAATTTCCTTCTAAACTCTCATCCAAAAACTTTCTTTTTTTCTCATATTTTATTATTATGGTTCTACTATAACCAATTTTAGTTGAAAGTGCAGACATTTTCCTATTTCTTGCTATATCTTGATGTACAATAGATGTCAACATCACCCTTCTTGTAGTGGCCTTATCCACTAATCAAGATCCTTTCCCAATGGAATCTAAACCCTTTTTAACATTTTGAGCAATATCCTTTTGTAATCCCATGTGTTTATTCTTATTTGATGCTAAATGTACACCCAACAATTGTAATGACTCTTTCAGCTCATTACGAAGAAGTAAATGTGATAGCAATTGGGTTTTTTCAAGTGTATCAGGATGATTGAAATGATGATTGATTATTCCATTTAAAAATTTAGTCATTTACCTCTTTCTCTTATTATAAGGCTAGTTGGCATAACATTTCAACTTCTCCATATCCATTTCAAGTAAATGATCTAAATTTCTATAAGAAATTTGTTCCATCACCTTTTTAGCTATTTTTATATGCTCATGCATAACAGTAGAAGGAAATGATCCTAACCCCTCTCAAACATGCATTGTTTGAACTTGGGTCTCCTCCCTATCTTTAAGGTCCATGTGCTCTTCAATGGATTCATTTGATCCAATATCTAGATTTGGCTTGACTTCAACATAAAAGTGAGAGATGATTCTATATAAGTGAATTTTATGTATGCAAGCAAACAAAGTGATAAGACATGATGCTATAAGTGACAAAAGTTTTGAGCAACTAGTTTTATATGCTCATCCATACCAGTAGAAGGAAGTGATCTCGACCCCTCTCCAACAAGCATTGTTTGAACTTGGGTCTCCTCCATAACTTTAAGGTCCATTGTTCTTCAACAGATTTTTTTGATCCAACATCTAGATTTGGCTTGACCTCCAATTGAGAATTTCCTACTTATATGAATTTACATGCAGGAAAAGAAAGTGAGAAACTATGCGTTATTTAAGTGGAGTTGAAACAAATAAAATAAAATATTCTTAAACTTAAGAATTACATGGAACAAAATAAATTGAAAATAGATGATAAGAAATTTAGGTAATGTCTATGCAAGAAGACTATTTTTTAGTATTAAAGTTTCCTTGAAGTTAAATCTAACATGGTTTTCATAAAAGGCATTCATATTTATAAGCAAAACAAATTGAGGTGTCAATAAAATTCCTAAACACACACTTGAGAGAGAGAGAGAGAAAAAACAAGCATTTACCTTGTTTCTTTCTATGATAATTTTCCAAGTTTTGTTCATGCCTCTTTTGTTCTTCTTCTTCCTGACAATTTTCGTTGAGACACATTTTTTCTTTTTCTTTGTTGTCCCATTTTCTTCAAGTTAAAGATGTGTCAAAACAAATCCTCTAGAAACTTAGTTAAATTCTCCTCCAAATTTTTCCTTGATTAATAAAAATGAAAATTTGTCTTCTCCAATATTTGCCTCCTTGATAAATGTGCAAAAACCTTTTCTCCAAAATCTGCAAGCTCCAAGTGATATAAATGTGAATTAATCTTGCAATTTGATATGGAATTTAATGAAAAATAAGCTTGTATCTATATGCATATGGGAAAAAAATTATTCTAGTGTATGGAATAACTACATCCTAGATCATTAAATGAATCAAGTGGTAATCAAACAAGTTATTTCATTGTGGAGTTTCTTGTTTTTTAGTGTATAGATATGCAACATATATCTTAGAGTAATTTTAGAATTTTGTTACTTGTCAAAAAGACAATAGATGCATAATTTGAATTGAATTTTCTTAATGTTTCGAAGAATAAAATTTTCATATAATTTAATAATGGTGTAGATTAAGAGATTATTAATGAAATAATTTAACATAATCTTTTATAACTTAGAGGGAAAGTGTTTGAAGGATGGTATATAATTATAAAAGGAATGTTCCTACCTCTTCTTTATAATTATATTTTGTAACTCATTTATAAGATATCATTAGTTTACTTGAGCTTGAGAGTCATTTATTTTATAATTTTTGACTTCTTACTATAAAATTCAATGGGTGTGTGTGAAAATTATTTATTGTGGTGAACATGAATGAACTTAATTATAAAGTGGCATGTTCATTTCCTAAAATTCTACTAGAGATAAAATGTATATTATATAAGGAAATGTAAGTTCTAAGAGATCATCAAATAAGCAGATATATGTATATTGAATATAAGTAAATGTATACATATATCATATAAACATGTAAACATAAGCAAACACATACATACATGTAAATAGATTCAATGTATAAACATGCAACATGTTATAAGAAAAGAGCCAAATGTATGTATATAAGCAAAGATCATCAAATGTCGAATACTAAAGATCATCATATAAGAAAATACATGTAATAAAGATCATAAATCCAGTATAGGGCCTACTATGAATGTTGACTCATAGTCGAACGACCATCTGAGTGAGAATGGTTTGCTCTGATGGATGTGTTGAGCCCTACAAATAAAAAAGTGTACAAAATGTGTTAAACACATAATTTATATTAAATAAATTTTATGAAAGTTATTTTTAAAAGTGTACTTGTATTTTTTTAAATATCTATCTAGATCTATGTGCATACATATGCATGTACATATACACATGTATATATCAAAATTTAAAACTCACATGTCCATTGGCAATAAATTCATCCATAGAGTCACGTCAATGTACATGATCTAGAGGAACAGGGCTAGGAGTGACATGAGTTATGTCCACCTATAATATATATAAATATATATCAATACATGAATATCTAGTTAAAACTAAAATTTAAAAATAATTAAAAAGGAATTGAAACATGCACATGCAAACATACATGCACATCATCTAATATCAGATGACCTAAGTCCTCTAAAACAACTACCTCCACCAGATCAACTATACAGTCAAGCAATGAACCAACATATGCATCCATCTGATCTACCCCATATCGTTCCATAAATGATGAGTTAAGAGGACTATGTAGGTGAGATGGCATTGATGATGACGAACCAGAAACAATCAATATCTCAGTAAAACCCATAGTTTTTGCAGCTGCCGAATGATTTGTAGGTGGATCCTGATGTGCACTAGTGTTGGGTTGAGAGTGATGGGATCCTAGAAGTGAATGACCTCTGCATCTCAAATGATCTCTAACATACTCTATACTGATCCCATAGTATGATGCAATGAAGGAATATGCCTCCAAGAGGTCCTCAGCTAAACAATGCAGAGTCCTATGTGCCATATCTCATGTAAGTGCCTCAAGCTATGTGGGAGTAGGGATGTTTGTCACTGTATAATGATCCATGGTGGTCCACTATGCTGAAAATGGCATGGATCAAGAACCTTTAGACATCAAATACTAACCTACATGATCAGTAGATATCCTAGTTGTGGTAGCTGCAATGTCACCTACAGTGTCAATTGCTTCCTTTTGGGAAGCAATGACAACCTCATCTATTTTGGGGGCTAGAGCTAGGGTGATAGCAAGATACATCTCGCCAACCAATACCCTAAACACTTGGGCTAGTCTATCTACTTGACAATAGGTGGGCCTATAAGAAATCCTACCATACCCCTAACTAGCATATGGTGGAATGTCCAGGTAGTTGACTTTGAGGCCCAAATGGACCTCAAGATACAATTGTTGAACAAAATACAATGGAATCTGGTCATTTTTTGGGTATTGACCATGTGCTAAGAGAAATCGTGGGTAGATCAATGAGGCCATAACACGATCAACACATATAGTGACCTCTTATCCCCTAACCTTACGTAGATTTTGATAGAATGGAAAACAAGTGTTTTTTTATCATTTATTTGGTCACACTATCTTGTATTTGTTTAAGGGGAACGCCACCATGTACTTCTTCCCATATACGGGAAAGAATAGCAGCTACTCTATCTGGGGAAAACGCACTAGTCCTCTCAAGTTCATCTCTTAGTTTTTCTAGACTATGTAATATTGACATGCATCATGGTTCAGAATATATCCTTGGGTTTGCACCCTGTGCTAATGAGTCTCTCAATTTCTTAATCTCATTAGTGGTATTTGCAAATAAATCTTCTAGCTTAGGTGGAACATTTGCATTTTCCATGTTATATATATGTATGTACACCTAAAGGAGCAATGAGACCTTGGTAAATAATATATCTCTAGATATAGGGAATAGAAATCTAAAATAGTTGTAATAATATATCTACTCATCAATAATATTTTCATACCATTAACAAAAAAACATTCAACATTTATCTAGTTTTTAATAATCAAAACATTCAAATTACTAGATTGCACACAAAACATGTAATCTAAAACAGTTTTAAATTTTAAATTTACAAGTGTGCACTCTAGTACAAAATGTGTCATTAAAGACTTAAAAAATATTGATAAAGGTTGTATCTAAGATTTATTTCCTACAACTAGTAATAAAGGGAAAGCATCATTACTTAACATTGGTGGTCATGTATAATCAATTTAGTCATTATTGAAGGTACAAATAAGAGAAGAAAATGAGAGAGATAATATAAGCTTGTAAATATGATTTCTAAATTATTGAAGCAATATTTTGATAAGGAGGAAACCAAAAAATTAGAAATAAACTTCCTCATGTATCCATAAAGAAAATTTGATAGGAGGAAGGGACACATGCACATAATATTTATCATGAAAGTTACCATACAATGTACAGGAACATGATACTAAGGAACAAAGGTTTCTTATAAGTACACAACAAACCTAGATGGAGATTTAACCCTAGTAAAAAAAGAAAGAAATAATGAAAGAATAGGAGAAAATGACTTGATTTAATCTTTGTACATATTTTTTCTATTATCTCAAATCTTATATAGATAATATAAAATCCTCCATATGAAAATATGGTTATATTTACTCATTTAGATAATATTTAATAATTATTTTATTACTCTTATTTTTTATAAATTTCTTGGATATTATAGTAAAATAAATCAACTCTTACATTTTTTAAAATTTAAAAGTTGCCTATACAAATTCCACAACTAGATATAATGGACTAGAGCTTTGTATAATGATGCACAATGATCAATCCTTGATGTTCCAAGTCTTTGTGTGGGTAATTTACTTCATCCCACCGTCTTCTTTACTTCTCATGATCTAGGTAGGTATTCCTAACAAACCTAGGAATTATCCCTTGTTGACCCATCTTATTTCAAACTTTATTTTGTTGATGATTATACTTGAAACTCTTATTTTTAAATTTTATGTAGTAATGAATACCTATAACACTTGGTGAAACTAACAAACCAACACTAAGATTGTTTCTCTTCCTTTATCTAATCCAAGTATTTCATGTTGACTTCTTGTATTCCTCTAAGAACACTAAAGAGTATAATAGTATAAAAGAAATTTAGTATAATATTTGTCTTTGGGATATTATTTAAACTTCAACTTAATATCATGAGTTTCTTCATAATTCTATACAAAAGATCCATATTCCCTCTTCTACTAAGCCTATTGAAATGGTTTCCCAAATTGGGTGTATTATATATTGACCTTATGGAGATTACATTTCTTCCATCTAAAATTCACTTCAATGTGGTTTAATAGAAGATTATTTATCTTCTAATAATTTTTGGTACTAAACCTATATGAGTATTAAGTATAGATTGATTGAAAATGGTTTTTAATCTTAATATTTGTAGTCATTAATTCCTAAAATATATTTTTGTTTATACTTCTAATCTTACTCTTCATGAATTTTATATTAAAGGTTTTGTTATTATCCAATGAGATCCTTTGGGAACTATTATTTTCTTATCTAGAATCAAGCCCTATTTCTCTTCACTTGTTATACCATGTTATGATAGGGAATAAATTTCTTATTATAAACTCCTTCATTGAAAATCTTTGATTCATGGAATAGGGATTGTTCCATCTAATTCCACCAATATGTAAAGTTTTTTATATGGAAGTAAAAACTTCATGATTACATTAGATAATGATCTATTGTATTATTGTAAAATTAGTGATGAACTACTTTTATTTTTATATTCCCCTCTAGTTACCTTAAAAATAACTACATATATTTCTTTTATACAATTATTTAAGGGGGCATATACTCTCACAACCCTTGTAATTTTGCATTTTTCCTTTTATATGTATAATGTTTATGTTGGATTATATATGATTTGTTGGCATACTTTGTATTATTGGTTGTATTATTCTAAACATATATATGTATATTGTAGATTTTTGTGTTTTTTGACATGCTTGTTTTGCATATCTTAGTTTGAAAGGGAATCAACTCCTTGATCATTTAACACATTGTATATCATTCTATGTATCCAAAAAAATTGATTATTTTCATTTTTTTCTTTTAGCATTTATTTTTTATACTTTAATTATGTTTTATCATATAGTGACATTAGCCCGTTAAAGTGAAAGAAAATATGATGTCAAGAATTGCATACACTACAATATTAATTTATATTTCATGCTCACATTTTAGCATCTATATCCATAGCATAATTTTAGGGCCCATTTAACACTCTTTCCTAACCTTCTCCTAGATCTAAGTGGTAATCTCATATTTTCTTACTTAATTATGTTAAATTTCATATTTTTTATGTATTTGTCGCCTTCTAACATTTTCTTATTTATGTATTGTTTCAAACATTAAATACACAGTTATATAATCATCTTCATGACTTTAAAAATATCCTAACATATTTTTTTTAAAATCATTCTTCTTACTTGAATAAAAAATTCTAACTAAGACATTTTAAATTATTTTTAATTAAATTTATCTTTAATTAATTAAATATTTTATCAAAACTCAAATACAATTATCCTCTTATCATTTTATTTTTTATTTAAACTACTTTTTAATACAAATTATTGTATTTTCAAAATGCATGTTCTCTCACTACCATTTTAAAATGATAAATCTTCCTATTTTATAAAATACTTGCAATAGTCCATTCTTGACATCTTTACAAGGAGCAAAATAAAGAATCTTCATTCTAATCATACAACTATATTTTTAAAATCCATGTTCCTCTTGCTACTATTTTATAAAATACTTACAATAGTCCATTCTTGATACCATTACAAGAAACAAAAGAAATAGTTTTCGTTATAATCATACAAAGTCTTATAATAGCTTTCTCTATTTTCATAATATGTTGGATTTTATTCTTAATATCTCAAAAATGTCCTTTTTTATAACTAATTTTTAGGATTGAAAAAATATCTACAAAATTATTTTTTCTTCTCATTATTTGTCCAATTTTTCTAACACATTTTTTACAAAACTTTATCTCACCCCATTATAGTCTATTCTTCCCTATTTTTTCACCAATCTCTATTTTTTATTCAAATTTGAAAGGAATTATGTACTTTTATATGCAAAAGTGTAATATATCCCTCATACGATCTATTTAATCCTTAAAATTCTACAAATGTAGTATAATAGTATTTTTTTGACACTTATATTCTATATATTCTTTACATTGGAGCATTCTTCATTCTACTCTTGCATGAAACAAAATTACTATTTATTTTTATTTTCCTACACTACAACAATTGGTTTCTCTTTGTTGCATGTTACATTTATTCTACATTATTATTCTTGGCCACTACAACATTATATGCAGTAGTTATATCTAACATTCTATTTCTAACTTATGTTATAATATTTCATTATATATACTACAACAATTCTTCATACAATTTTTATATTTCTATTGACTACAATAAAATTTTCTATGCGAAAAAGTTCTTTTGATTTACTTTATTCTTAGCTTATATTCATTCTTCAAGCACATTCAAATTTATTTACTTGATATTATTTATCATAATATAACTTTGCAATGTTTTTCTACATATTATTAGTTTTCTTCTTTAATGTTGTAAGTTATGTTACTTTTATTGATCTTTTCTCTTTGAAAAGAATACAAACCCATTTTCTTTTTCATTTCTTCCTCTTACAAATATTATTCACTCATTGAATAATATTTGCTCAATTTAGTAGAATTTTTTACTATGCCTAGTTTTACTTCAATGTATGCAAAATAGGCACATGCATATAAACACCACACAAATTATTTGGAAAAATGCCACAAAAAATGTGATATCATTTATATAAAACTATGGTTTGTTGCACTCCATTACAAAAATTCATCCAATTAAGAGGTGATGTAATTTATTGATTCACTAAACAAAAATAGATTTTTATTCTTAAAATTATTCTCTAGAACTAGACTCATGAAGTGACCAATTTGAAAATTTATTTCAACATTTCAATCACTTAGATAAAAATTTATCCAAAGAATAATTAAGATAGTGTTATGCAACCAATAATAGAGAAGCAATAAATCTAGCCTATTAATTTTTCTAAGGTTCCATTCAAGTATAATTTTGAATTCAAGTTTACAAGAAAAATAAGTCTATAATAATATTCACAAATAATATCTCCATGTTGATAATTTAAGCAATGCCTTCAACACAATCTATTAATGGATATAAAGAGAACTGAAAAATAGATATACTTGTAGGTTGGAATTACCTCAAGATGGAACAAAATTAAATTTTGATTATATATTTTGGGGGAATCTTTGGGCTATAGATGTTGACTATTTTCTTCATAATTCTAATAGTTTTAAATTCTAATTAGAGGTTTGAGTAAACTTGGTTTAAATATTAACAAAAATAATAGTAGGAAGATCTCATTGCTAGGTTAATGCTAGTATATAAGAAAGGATATAATGAATTAGTAATAGAAGTTAGTGTTTTTACAAAGGTTGAGGCCCCAATTGGGGTACGTGTTCTTATGAAAAAGAAGCATTGATGTGGTCCCAATTTTTTTATAATATCATGCATATATGCATTGCTATTGGGGAAAAATATTAGAAAATTTCAAGCCAATGCAATTGGTAGCTGTAAAGCCAAATGAATATTAAAAACTTTCAAGCAAATGCAGTTGGCAGCTATAAAGCCCAATTTTACAAAATGAATTTGTTTAAAAGGCTTTAGAAACTTTCAAGAAGATGAAATTGGTAGCTGTAAATCCAAATTTTAAATAATGGGTATTGTTTTTAAAATGTTTTAGAAACTTTCAAGCAAATGCAATTCATAGCTGTGAGCCAAAATGGGAGCTTGAAATAGGGTATATTCATTATAAACAATAAATTTTTTTCTCATAATGTGCCTTCAAGTTTCAAATGAAAATTTTGTTTGGAATTTTCATTTCATTCAATTTGTTTTCATTTCACAACAAAAATTTGGTCTCATGAAATCCATTGGGGTTTATAAATTTGCAAACAAATGAAATTTTAAATCACTGTGATTCATAGAGAAATAATGCCAAAGAATTCCAACCTACTAATGGACGTCCAAGTTGATATTTCAAGTTGAAATGGTGGCCCCATTGCAAACTTTCACTGTTCCTTGTCGTTCACATTTGTTGTTCACCGTGCACGAGCTTTGTCTGATAGTTTGTCATTTTTTGTTTGACAGTGATAGGGTTTGATTTAAAAATTCCCTAATTCAAAGGGGTTCGATCGAACCCCTTTAAATATTAATTTCCCCATTGAATTTAAAGTGGTTTGGCCGAACCATAGGTTTAGTCAAACTATATGGTTCAACCGAACCACTTTATGGGTTCGGTCGAACATGTGAGTTCGACTGAACCAACCTTCCCATTGAAACTTTTAAAAATCTCATTTTACTTCTTCTTCTCAATTGTAAACCACCATTTTGGTTTCACCCAATCCCATGTGGAAAGTCTCCCACCCTTCCTCCCACCTATTTTAGTGAATTTTATTTGTGATGCATAATCTATTTTTTAGATTGATTAAAATAGTATTGTTATAAAGGTATGTACCATGAAATTTTAAATAGGACCAAGTCTAAGCTAAATATATGAGTTCAAAGGGTCAATCTTGAATATAACATTAAAATAATAATTAGCTAATATAAGACCAACAAGATGGGGCTCTTTATCATCATGTTTCCCTAATCATTAGGATTGCAAGAATATCATTAGTTCGCTCCTAGAAAAATGAACACATCATATTCCTCAAGAGTTTCCTCCAAAGGTTGTTTAGCACAAATTATAGAATTTAATAGCTCCAACCAAGGAATCTTTCTAGAGTTTAGCCAACTAGGAGAACCACACTCATGAGAATAAGGATAAAGTTAATCATGATGGTTCATATCAATCGCATGTGACATTTACTATATTACTTAGGGATTGAGAGCTATGACACTAGAAACCATATTATCTTCTAGTAGGTTGGTTGCAACCTCACTATTGTCCTTAAGAAGAAGAAGATGAGGGAGGTAGAACTTTGAAAATAGTGCAAGGTCCATTATCCTAGTGGTCCAAAAGAATCTACAAATGGGTCATGTTAATTGCAACATTGTCATCTTGCACTTAAATCTACATAAGAACATTAGGGTGGTCTAAAGTTTAGGATTTTTAGGGTGGTCTAAAGTTTAGGATTTTAAGAATTTTACTTGATTGTGAAGATCCTATATATACCATTTAAAGGATCTCATTATTAGTCCTATAGGTGGATCTTCTACATCTTAGGCTACTCTTGCTTCTATTCTTGTTAACATGCCTTGTAGTTGTCTAGAGAAGTTTGATCTTTTCTAGGGTAATGATTCCAAAGAAACTTAGTCAAAAAAACTTATCTATCAATATATTGAGCAAATAAATAGTGAAAAGAGATTTTTCATAGTGGTGGAAAATCTAGAACAAATTTAGTTGGATAAAGTACAATCTTTTCATTTCAAATTTAAGTAAAAAATAAGTACCTCAATTGAGATAGTATTTTAAAGAGAGGACTTATTGATCCCTCTAAATGTGTTATGTGTAGTAGTAGCAAGAAAAATTCTCCACATCTATTTCTTTCAATGTCCTTTTTCCTTATAAATCTAGTGCTTGTGGTGGGGAATATGGAATAAGCATATAATTCATACTTCTTTATTAATTAAATTTTGGGCTACAATGGAGCATCCAACAAAAAGGTATTTTCTTTGGTTGTTTCTTTGGATCTTTCTCCTATTTTTATTCTCTAAATTTTTTTTACTAGAGAGGAACCATAGGATTTTTCAAGATCATTAGAGCCTTCTTATTCAAGTTTGGTAGAAGATAATGCTTTTATTTTAGGAAATTGATGTTTTTAAATGCTCCCTTGAATAATTGTTTTCCCTTTTGACTCTCAAATTTCTTGTAGTCTAGGTCTATCCACTTTAACAATTTATTTGAATTTTGTTCAATTAAATTCCTCTAAAAAGTGAGTAGAATTGGTAAGTAGTCTTGTCCTCCTCCAAGTTTTTATAAAATTAATCTAATGGATCCTCAAGAGCTAACCT
>VDFB02296838.1:0-33755 GCA_007258455.2 Sequoia sempervirens | reverse complement strand
CTCCCATAGAGTCACACTGCAGGTACTTGGGGATCCTAATAAACTCTTAACATCTGTCACAAATGGTGACAAGATCTCCTCCTTTGCCTTTTGACGTCTGTCACAAATGGTGACAGGATCACTCTAATTTGTTTAGCACCGACAATCTTCAGATCTGAGACTAAAACTTTGACTTTCACTTCAGCAACTTCCTTGATGGCGGCTGCGGCCTTTTTGTGGATGACGGACACTGGCTTCTTGCACATCAAACTTCACCTCTTCCTTCTAACATCAGCTACTTCATTTTCACTTCTCATGACTGGGAATACCCTTCTGCAAACTTTCTGCTTTCAATGGCTGCGGCCTTCTAATCACTTACAGTCAGCAATATTCAGCTTAAACCTGTGAATAAAAACAGCAATAAAGCTTGGATATTACCTTTAGCTCCTACGCTTCTTGCTTTAGATCTGCACCTCTTTTTGATTTCATTGGCTGCAATCTGGCAGCGATTCGATCTCCTTTTAGCATCCTTTATTTCACAATTTGCAAATTACTGTTCTCTTAGATCTGCAACAGCCTTAGTCCAGCAGTAAGCACCTTTTCTTCTCTATGACCTTGATACCATAATTTGAAGAGGTGGGCAGAAGCAAATAAATAATAAACACAAATTGAGGCAAAAATATATAAAACTTTAATTGCATTGCCTAAATAAAATTGCTTACAATTGCCTCTATTTATAGAGGTCTTAGTACATTCTAGAATTTAGGCTGACATAATAATCATTTAATATTTTCTAAATTATTTTATCTCAATCCTTATCCTTATCTAGAACATTCTAGAACTTTACATTTTCACATCATTTAATATTGACGGTGTGGGAGAAATTACACACCAACAATAATAAATATATGGGAAAATTTCGACTACGTTTATATTAGAAAAGGAACATACAAATTTCTAATTCCATGATCCATCCAATCTAACCAAAAAAGCAGCAGTAAGGGAAAAAGCATCAGTAAAGAAAAAGACACGACATTTTAAGATCTAAAACAGCTAGTAAAGCACACCCGTTCCCCTTTAGGACTAAAAAGCAGAGCAGTTACAAATAATTTTGCTATTTCCCTCCAAATTTCTAACACCATCAATACTAAGTACCGTATTCGGTGTCAAGTTTACATCCTGTTTCGGTGGTGCATCATTCACCCCACGTTTCAAAATTTCTGAGCCTCCTGGTTGTGAGCTGGTTTTACCCTAAATCTCTGTTCCTTTTGTTTTTTTTATTTGTAGTGAATTAATAGGTTGCAGATCAGAGATGCAGACACGTTAACAGGTTGACGATCAGAGATAAAGGAGTGTCTATATCGCATCCAAGTTGGCAAAGCTATTGGCACCAATAATGCCCAATAATCATCTCTTCTCTCAATGTATCCTTGTTCGTCCATTTTAAAGCTTTAGCAACCTTTACCAAATGAGAAAAGCAACCGGAAATTACATTCACCGGTGAAAAAGCAAAGGCGGTTTGATGAATTCCAACACTTTCCATATAGAATGAAATACGAAATAGGTGATTTGCAAAGTTTCACGAATTTTTCCTTTTTTTTTAAAAGAGGATGAGTTTCCTTTAAGTGATTTCTTTCTACAGAACCATTGGATAATAGTATTGGTTCGCATTGATATATGAAGGAGATTCTGACCAGAGGCATTAAACCTGACCACAACAATTCTTTCGAGATGGTAGCGATGATCAACACCGAAAAAACCAGAATAAAGAATCATGCCGGAAGCAACATCTTTATCGTACTCTTTACCTTTCAGAACGGTGTTCCTGTTACAAGTTTCCTTATCGAGCATAATTATAAAAAAATATGCTCCATCTGTCGATGCTTGGTTTGAAGACAATTTGAAAGTGGGTAATCTGAATGAGCTAATTGAGGAGGCCAGGTTTCACAAGATGGCAAACTTTTTGGTCAAGATTCATAATAGAAGCTGTTAGTGCTGGTCTTCTGGGTCCTTTAGATCGCTTGATCTCGTGGGTGTCATTAAAATTCCTTCATTATTTCATTCATTATAAACTACTGTCATTTGTTCTGCATTTTGTTCAAAGGAACGACATTTGGGCAACACTTATCATACAACGTTTGTATTTTGTATGACAATAGGTGGTACCTAAGCAAAGAGGCAAAAGGTGTTTTACCAGTAATCTTGTATAAGAGAAAAATTTCTGATCATTTTGTTGAATAGATATCTTTTAGTTAAAGAGGTTTCAGCCTAAAGCTCATGTTTTCATATTGAATAATAAAAATGATCTTATTGATGATATAACTAATCTTTCATAAAAATATATTGTAATCTTAACACACATAATTTGTCATTAATATACATAACAGTTACTAAATCACCATAATTAGATATTAGAGTTGTGTAAATACTATTTTTTTCTTAATATAAAATCTTTATTGATAGAAGACATGAGAATTTACAAACCACATGACATGAATATCCAAGTAGCATGCTTTCCTATAAACAAGGGCCTCATCATCCTCCAACCATTATAAAGGATATGTTTTTCCCTTCGTAAGACCTTTAGACACCATCCTAGATAAACTCCTACTTATCTCTCTCGTGTTTGATTCCTTTGGATTCCTAGTGATATTAGCCCCTTACTCTTAATGAATTGTAAGTTCTTTCATGGATTGTGAGTGTTAATCACTTCAAGGAAATATCAATTACAAATTGTAGAATCAAATTTTCATCTAAATGTTTTGAGTTTACAAGAAATCAATGTATGTGGACAATGTCTTGAGTTCACCCTTAAATCAATTGGGAAGGAAACTTGTTTATCGCACTTTAATCACTTTATGAGAGTGATGGAGTTGTGCTACCCAACTAGCTTATTTGATTTCTAAATTCATTCACATCTAGTTATGAACTTGTAAATTGTTGTGTGGGTCTTACTTCTCATCCATGGCTATTCAATATAATTAGTTTCAGTTTATGTTTTTATGAGTCTAGGAGCCCTATTATAAAATGGATGCGTAATAATGTTCTTATAATTGATTGGGCAATTTGGGGTGATTTCAACATGGTGGAACATCATTTTCACCACAGCTAGACTAGTAGACTAGTACCCCTCAATTGCCCCTATCTAAATTTGTTGCTTGGATCCTTAATCATACCACTCTATGTATTTTTTACCCCATCCATAGCAAGAAAAGTAGTCACTTCCCTTGATGGTCTATATAGTCTAATTGTAGTTTGTCGAAAAAATGGTAAGAGCATACACAATCTAAAATCTAAACCATGACTACAAATAACACAAAATAATATGTTTATATCTTGATTGAATTTAGGATAGATATTACATTGATTTGCAATGGCTAATATAGCCTTACGTTTCTCGTATCAAACCAACTAACTTAAATGTGAATAACTCCCAAGAATCTAATTATTATTTTATTATCTATTAACTATTATCTAACAACTATTTATAATTTAACATTCACATGTCAGTTTATTTATTATTATATAGTCTATATTAACTTATATGCCTATCTAATGATGTAATAAATCCAACATTCCCCCCCTTATTACAACAATTTGAACAAAGAATGAAACATTGCAATGATTGAACATAACAGTTCTTTTGGAGATTTTGATGAAGTGCATTCACCAATTCTCATCACTCACCCAAGAAACACCAAATTGACTCCATTAGCGGATCTCTTGATTGTAGAACCTACAAAACATCTATGCAACATGAGAGAACATAAAATGTCACTACCCTTCTTGCACAATGAGAGAACAACTTTCCTCCAAAAGTCCACACCTTTGAGTGTGTCAGAAAACCTCCTCTATTGTTGCACTTGAGAGAGCAACTCTCCAAGAATCTCTAGTGCTATGGGATCCAATCCCTCCTTTGTTGTAAAAAACAACCTCAACCAAAAGTGAATACACCAATTGCACTCACAAAAACTTCCATGAAATGCCAAGCCCCCTTGCTCCATGAAGGGACACATATATGAAGTGGTGCTTTTTATGTAATGAATCATCTTTGAGTGAGAAGCTAGCTCGAGATGATAAAATACCTCCGCTTATCATTGCTCTAACCTCCAATTGGACCTTGTTACACTCTATCCATTTAATGTTTCATGCGAGTCTGTAAAATATTTTCTAGGTACAACATGGATGCCCCTACGAGTAAATGCACTATATATGACCATTTCTAAATGTAGAAAATAATGAGTAACAAATTTGACTGATAATTCACCCTTACAATGATATTCTAAGAGCTTATTTAAATTCAAAAACTTTCCCTTTCACACCTTATAACTCCACTTACAAAAAGTAATTGCATAGTTTTGTTCCAATGACTACTTGCAAAGAAAACACTCATTTGAAAGTCATAAACCAACTATGCTAGGAAAATTTATGTGCAAGCTTGTTGAACTCCATAACTAATCCCCTATTTTAATGTATTGACAAAAAAACTTCACAATGCTCAAACTAGACCCCACAACCTATAAACTTTAATACCATTGCTCTTACCTAAACCTCCAGGTAGGCATGTAGAAACAAGATTTACTACCCACCACCAAAACTCCACATAAGCATGAAATGCTATTGAAATTAAGAACAACGATATTTCTTCTATCGTTCTTTAATATTTAGGCTTAAATAAGTTGACATAATATCCACATTGCAGTTAGCAAAGACATTCAATCACTTCATGAAAGAAGCCTTGCATGAGATTTGAACCTTGACCATGGAGATGCCTATTCGCTACCTAATAAATGACAAAACTATTTCTTTTGTGGAGACCAAAATCAAAATGCACATGATTATAATTGCAATGTGAATAGCTCCCAAGAAACTAATTATTATTTTATTATCTATTAAATATTACATAACAATTTTTTTTTTTGCCAACGAGGCTGTCAGTTTAAATGATTTTCGTGTGTGGGAGGAGGGATTGATCCTTCCCAAGAAAGCTAGGAGTTTATTGAGGAATGATGGTGTGGGTTGAGACATTGCCGCATTTATGTTCCAATACCTTCTTCCATTCTGCATGCTTTCTGGGTGTTTTCTTTCTCTTTGGCTTCTAGTTGAGTGTTTTTTGCAAAGGTTTGCTTGTTTTAGTGTTGTTCGACATGGGTGATGATAGCATAATTGAACTGCATTCTTGTGGGGGCATCAGGAAAAAGGAAACTTTGGAATACTGCATCATGGTAATTTCATTATGTTCTTAGAGAAGTTGCACATGCATGACCCTAATGCCTCGGCACAATTTGTGTCATTCTAGCAGAACCGCAAGCTTAAGATCAATGCCCTGGAAGTGGAGGTGAATGAGGAATTGGTTGCTGCTGTTACTAGTATGCTGATGGTTGGCTACAAGTTATTCAAGGATAAAAAGAGTAACGAGGAAGCGATGGACCAATTTTTCAAAGTTGATGAGCAAAATAAATTAGTTAAATTGGAAAGTTGGGGTTATGAGAGGAAATCCCTCAAGAAAATTTGGGCGAGTGTTGCTAAGGTGCTTATGCGCTATGTGACTTTGGAGGGGAGGTTTACGACGATTCTTGGTCACCACTTCACTCTCCTCAACCATTTTAGACATGGTATGTTCATTTCTTTTCCTTTTTTCCTGTTATCATCTTTGGAGGTCTCTATGTACGCTCATTTGAAGAATAGGAGGGCTCAAATTCTCCATGAAGGTCTTATATTATTAATTATGGAGCATGTTAATTCTCTTATCCCTGCTCCGGACATTAAGGGTAAGGAGAAGACTTTGAGTGATGTATCTAGGTCGTCGGGCTTGGATTCTTCTTTGGACGAGGAGGAAGAATGGAATGAAGAGGAGGAGGATGTGTCTCCAGCCATTGCGACTATGTCTTCGAAGAGGAGGAAGCTAGGTGGTTCTAAGAGTAATAGGGCACCTAAGTGGCTTTCCCTTTTTGAAAGCGAGGATACAAAAGTGGGCTTGGATGATTCCTTTCCCAAGACCACGGAGGTGGCTATTGGTCAGAATGTTGTTGGTGGTGGCCTTGAGGTGGGGTCACAGGAAAATGTTTTGGGATTGGATGACAAGTTGCAGAGGTCATCGAAGTATATTGCCAACCTGAAGAACAAGGCCTCAGATGGGCTAGCGAAGAACCCCAATGTGTCTAGTGTTGGCAAAGATTCTGGTGAAAAGACGGTGGCCATTGAGGACTCCCCAATGCAAGATTTTCCCAATGTGGAGCAAGACAAAGAAATAAGGGATCTTGATGAGGAGGATGCAGAGAAGAGAAAAGCTAAATAGGAGCCTTTAAAGGTAAATCCTCTCTTCGAGGACTTTTCTTACCTCGATGATAACTCTACCTCCATGTTTGAATTGTTGGAAATGGCTAGGGATGGAGCTATTGTAACTTTTAAGTTAGCTAAGTGGACTCTTCAAGAGTTCAATAAGATTAATATCAAAATTAGAGGTTTGAAGGAGAATCTATAGAATGTTCTGAAGGGCTTGGTGCCTGACATTTTTGTTGATAGTCTAATTGTGGACCTTGAAGGTTCCTACCATTATTTCAAATCTCTATGTGAAGATAGGTTGGCTACTCTAGAAGCCAAGATTCTGGGAACGAATGTGGATATCAAAAAGCTTTTGTAGGCATGTCATATCTCCGTGAAGAACAACGCAGACTCCTTGGAAGTCCTTTTTAGAAAGATAAGTGACTTGGTGAGGATTAGGTTTATTTCTTTGAGCTTATAGAGAAGGAGCACTCAGTTAAAGGAAAAGGTAAAAAAAATGCTAAGGATGATGACAAAGGACCTGTTGTTAAAGGGTCGGCTGATTGGAAGAGATCCTTCGATGCTGAGAAGGAGTTGTTGGATATGATTGAGAGGCATAAAAGCCAACAACTTGAGGTGGCCAACACCTTGAGTAGTTTAAATTAGTGTCTGGTCTTCTTCTTAGTTGCTATCTGTTTCCTGCTGGGTTTAGGTTTTTTTCCTATTGTTTTGTTGTTTTGATGTTGCTAGGTGTTGTTGGTAGTTTATTGTCTTATCTTTAGTCTAGCACCCATTTTGTTTTGTTTTTTGGTTGATGGGTTGTTGCTGGTAACTTTCTGAAAATCCTTTTTAGCAGCACTTTGTATCTTTTCTTGTAAAGGGTTTCGAGTCCCTTCAAAACCTATTTTCCCCTTATAATCAAAACAATTATTTATAAATTAACATTCACATGCTAATTTATTTATTATTATTTAATCTATACTAACCTAGATGTCTATTTAATGATGTAATAAATCCAAAATAGTTTAGGTTCCCTTTGTAAATTTAACTTCCCCTTGATCATTATTACAAGTCTCATAACCTTTAAATTAATCAATACTTTGTTCAATGATACTATTTTTCTACCCTTCTTTTATCATCTTCCTACAAGCTTCATATGCCAATTGACCCATCATCTTGCTCTTTCTTGCTCACTCACATTTAAGCTAAATATCTCCCATCTCCTCCAAGTCATTTGGAATACTATTATTAGACCCTTATTTGCTGAAAGCTAGATCCAGTGGTGGGAAAAACATTCTCACTAGATGCACTTCCTTCCTAAGGTTTTTTATTGATAGGATGCCTTGAAAAACATAACTAATAGAACACACCCTTTGAGGACAACTTAAGAAAGGTAGATCATTTCTAACATCCTCACACATTGGCTAAAAACACAATCAAATTTGTAATGAAGAAATTAATCTTCTATTAACTTTTAGTCTGCATTAAATGAAAATATGAGAGAAGTAAAAAGAATTTACAAATAATAGAAAATAAAATTATTGTTAATAAAAGGGTGTTGTACAACTTGCACAAGAATGAAATATTTCAGTTATGTAAAATAAATATTTAATTGTGATGTATCTAAGTGATGTGTTTAGCCACATTAAATTTTTATTTTTGTCTATTTGTAAAGTTGTGTGTAACACGGTTATTTATTTTGTGTGGAAGATAAAATAATTAATTATTATTTTGAGAAAAATATTTAATATTGTGAAAACATAGTATCAAAAGTAAATGAAGGGTCAATGATTTTGTGTACTCATGGTTTTGAGGCACATAGTTTAATCTTACCATTTGGTTGTATTTGTATAAGCTTAAATCTATAAAAGAAAGCACATGTTTAGTGGTGAAGGTTGGCTGGGTGATTGGGTTGTTATTGTATCGAGTTTCTCTTGAGAGTGCATATATAAAGCATCGCATGGGATGTGTGGTTACATGCTTGGAAACATATAGAGTTTTTATGAAAACTTTGTAAGTGCACTGTAATGATTTATTGCTAAATAATACAAAGTGTGGATGTTTTTGGAGGTTGGGTTTTTTTCCTCTATATGAGTTTTCCCAAGATATATCTTGTGTTATCTTGTGGCTTGTCTATTTGATCTTTTCATTATGGTTATTTTGTAAGCTTGCATGCATACTTTTCTCTAATGGGGCTATGTAGCAAATGGATTAATCATTTTGAGTAGTATTCATTAATTTCCAACATTATTGAAATAAACAATTGGTTATATAAATGGAAACAATAGAAAGAAAGGAACCTAGCACTAGAGGGTGGAGCTCACTATCCCTATTACAACATGTGAACATTTGCGTGATAGGTTGTAGTCTTTTTTATGTATTGTTGTCCAAGTCTGACACTACCATCCACAAAAGTTACAATATTCAATTGTTCTTTAGATTTTGAACTCACCTACACAATAGGAAATAATAAAAATAAAGATAACAAACTAGGAGATACTAGATGATATAAATTTGAAGAAAAATAATATAATTGGTGTATTTTAAAATAAAAATAGAAATTAAAAGGGAGAAAGAGAATGGATGAAAACTACCATGCAAGTTGATCCTTGATAAAATTTTAGCTAGGACAAGAAAAATGGTTGGGACTATATGAGAGCTTACTAAGAATGGTCAAGCCCATGGTTTGGTCTTCCAACCTCCATGGGTAGTTAAATTTAGAAAAAAATTGAAGAGAGTGCTCTTATCCTAAAACCATCTAAGACTAAGGCCAATGACAATAAAGTAAATATATAAGTATTAACCTTTAGTCTACAAGGAATAACACCCTATAGGTTTTATTATAGGGTGGTGATGGCCAGTAATAGATTTACTAATAGAAATGTGGAAACACATGTGATAAAAAGATTATTGCAATATTATTCAAATAAGAATAGAAAATTATTAAATAATATTATCAATATGATGTAGAAGAGAGAAGGGAGCCCAAGGAGTTGTCAACAAAAATCTAGTAGCATGTAACTTCAACAAGATTCAACAATGGAGATCTAATCAATTATAACCAAGGCAATGAAGAATAGGATTTTCATGTGTTGTTAATGGAGATGAAACAAAATTAAAAAAATGATTTCAAAAGGGTTCCTTGAAATCTTAAGGTCAAATTCAAATGTAGGAGGTATTTTTTAAACATATGGGCCTTATAACAAGTAACAATAGGTAGTTGGTTGGAAATCAATGTTTAAATTTTTGGGAACTCTTGGGATGCTAGCACATTGCATGGTTGTCTTTGAGAAATCACTCAAATTTAACATGTGATCTCAAGTCAATGAAAATAATAAGAATGTGCTAAATAAATTTGGAAATCTAGTGAAGGAAAAGGGTGAAGGCTGAGGCTAAGATGATCCCTAAAATATATTAAAGAAATGGTCAAACAAATTCAAAACATAATGCGAATTTACAAGAGTATGTAATTTTTAACATTACATTTTTCCACCACTTTAATGGGTTGATGACACTACGTGATAAGCTATGCTGAAGTATAAATATGAAACAACTAAAAGTAAATGTCAACAAAAGGATACTCCAAAAGGATAATATAGAGGATGCAAAATAACTCTTTAACTAGAAGAACTATGCTTCTAAACTGAGAACCTACAAAACCATAATATTAGAAATCAAAATCTTGCAAGATCATAATGTACAAAAGAAGTAAATAATACATGAAGAAAGCATGTATAATAGAAAAGGGTAGTTAAAAATAATAAAAGAAAATTTGGGTCAACATGAAAGAGGCCTAGATGTGAAAGTTGTCTTAATACTTTGCATCATCCTCAAAATGTAATGAAATCCAACAAAATGACAAATAGAGAACATTATACAATGAGAAGAATGCAATGAGTTAATTGATTGCTTTAGAGAGAGAATACATTGATGCATACAAATAGAAAGGGAAACAATCAATACAAAAGAGAATCACGACTCAGGCTCTAGCTTATTCTATTATTAAGAGTTATAAGGAGAGAATGAAGAGAAAAGTAATTATTAAGTAGAATGACATGAATCAAGATCTAGCTTAATTTTTTAACTAGGAGTCATGAGAAGAGAACATGATTCAATAACTAGCTCGCTTTGTTGCTACAAATCATGAGAACCACCTGGTAAGATAAATCACTTGTACTAGTATGGTTTATTGCTAGGTGATCCATATGTTTGATAAAATGTAGGATCACTTGGGCTTGTATGCATTGTTACTAGGTGATCTAAATAAAGGTGGTCATATCCAAGTGCACTCTGTACTTGAGATAAAATTGTAAATGCTAGGAAAACATGTTAAAATGTGAAAATGGTATATGTATATGCTCCCCTTAGAATAATTATGTAGAATAATTGCATGCAATTTATTTTAAGGTAGATGAAATGATATAGAGAAAGGAAAAGGTCCTTAGGAAGGATGCATGTAGGGTTTTTCCCTCCATAATAAGCTATCCATGCCCCTTGGAATATGGGTGAAGAAAAAAAATATGAAGAAGGTTGTGTTGTTACCCAAGAAAAGAGAAGGTGGTTTCACTTGAATTGTATTGTTGGGGGATGACAACAAGTAAAGAAAAAAGCTAATGTGTGCCACACAATATGTACCAACACAAAAAAGTGATAGTAGAATCAACTAATGATGAAGGTAAACTAATTGGATGAATTAGCCAAGTCCACCTCACCAAGAAAATTAAGAAGAGAGATCTTTTAAGGTATAGATGTAATATGAACAAATATATGTGATAGGAGGAATGTTAGTAACTGATTGAAATAACATTTTATCGCAAGAAGGAGAAGTGTATCAACTATGATAGGAATAGGGAACATGAAGGGCATAGGATAGGCCTCAGAAGTGGTAGTGTACTTAGCCTCATATACCAATAGAGTATTACAATAAAGATAATATGGGAGAGGTGTATCACAAGAGAGAGTGATAGAATCCTCATCAAGATCTTGAAGTCTAGATTTTAGATCACAAAGAATTGGTAGAGTGACCAAATATCCTATGGTATGCACATGAAATAAGGGATAAGGGACCATACTTAGGAGGATTGAATTTGATGGGTTGAATGGTTATTAGATTGGATTCTAGAAGAATTGATAAGATATGCTCAAGAGATTCAATAAGAGGTGTATAGAATCTAGGTTCAGGTTTGGATGGATAGGAAGAAAATTGGGTGGGTAGAGAAGAATCAAAAGGGGGGTCTATGGGTGTAGGCGTAGAAGGTTTAGGTTTAAGGCGAGGAAATGTTAGGAGGATATGTTCAACCTTAATGGAATGAGAATCTAAGTCACAAAAATAGCAAAACTACTCAAACAACCCCATCAAACAAGCAAGGAAAATAAATGAGAAGTGAAACACTAAACACTCTCATTAACATCTTGTTTGCATTGTGTCAAGTGTGCAAGAGATATTCTAGGATCCATGTTATATTGAAAATGAGAGATAAATGTAGAATCCACATCAGAGGAGTACAAGGAGCCAATAGGTAAGCTATTGAACTAGTTTAAGACAACATCTCTCAATGTGTTAGGAAATAATTTTTCTAAGAGATGTATGAGTCAAGCATAGGATGGAGAAGTGTTTCACATGGTGTAGTTAATCACTATGGAAATTATATTTATTAAAGGAAAGAGATACCATACCAAAAGGAGAGAGGTATGTTAGAATCTTAGGAGAGAAAGTAGAGCATAGTCATGTTGATGTAGAAGGAGCAACAAAAGGTAGCTTACAAGATATAGACAAAGATGCCTCCAAAAGAGAAAGTAATATAGAAGTGATAGTAGGGAAAGAAGGTGGATAGATATAATGGTAAGGGTCAAGGTACTAGGAGATATGGCAGCAATCTAAAAGAGGAACTATTAGATAAATGATCACATGAATGATGCTCAATATCTATAGAAGGGGGAGTTTTGACCAATGTTACATTAAGGAAACGATGAATGGTGCTAGCATGATCAACATTATATATAAGAGGAATTTTATTCTCTAAGTAGAGAAGAGGGTATGAAAAAGAAAATAATCCATCCTACCAAGAGAAAATATTAATAGAAGCATGAGCCTCATCGTTACTCAAAGAAGTTATGAAAGACACTAAAAGAAAGGTTATCAATAGAAGTTTGAGAACCATGTGGTGGAGTATTATCGACTGTAAGAATAGAATCTTCATAGGTGATGAGGGAAGAGAAAGAGGTCTCCACATCCTTTGAGATGTCTAAATAATTTTAGCATGCAACCAAAGGAAGGAGAGAAATGGGAAGATACATGGTACAATCATGGAATATGGAAGATGTGGTAGAAGAATAATTTTCAATAGGGTGAGAAGGAGAATGAAAGATAATAGAATGACTATCAACATCATCTCTCTCATACAATGCACTATCTTGACAATTCACGGAGATAAATTTATTGTATTCTTATCATATAAAAGGAAAGACAGATATGAAGGTAGATAAATTAGAGAGACAATCAATGATCTCATGTGTGGAATATGTAAATGTATCTATGTATTAGATGAAGGTTATATCATCCAAGACATAGGGATACACATCAATGAAACAAGAGAATATATTATAGTCCATCATGTATTTATTTAAATATTCCCAAGAGAAAGAATTAGAAGAATCCATGAAACGATATGGAAAATAAAAAGAATTAAAAAATATTTACACATTACAAAAAATAAGTGTTAAAATAACAAATTAGATACAAAAATGAAGTGAAGTTAACTTAACCCTCAAGCCATTTAGTAGTGATGACTTTGCAATGTTATATGAAGCCCTTGATGACTCCATCTCTCCTAGATCATCCACTAAAGGTTTGATACAAGAGGATGCAAGCATAGACAATCATGAAAATCATAATTGTTCTTCTCCCGATACCTCTCCTATTAGTGATGAAGGTATCTTGGTGATAGGAGACACAATCATGGGAAATCATGAAAATCTTGTTTGTCCTCCCCCTTGGAAAGATATTATGACACAAAAAGCTGAGATCATGGCCACTACATTACCTACTACTTGGGAAGACATTATAGGACATGGGGATGTAAATGTAGATAATCATGACAATCAAACATTTCCTTCTCCTAATATCTTCTCTAGACATGAAGAAGATAGTTTAGTGTTAGAAGATATCCTTATTAAGACTCATGCGAGTCTTATTCCTCCCTTCCCTAATGCCCCTACTATTTGGGAAGACCTATTTGAACAAAAAATGCCCACTCATTGGTAATCATAAAAACTATAGTTTCTCTTGTCTTGTTGCCTCCCTTATGTGTGATGAAGCTACTTCACAAAATCTAATCTTGAAATGTGATGAACCTGTTGGTTGTCACTTTCCTAAAAGCTCTCCTACCAGGGAAGATATTATGGAACAAGAGAATGAGACCTTAGCAATAAAGGATGACATTATGGACAACTCTCAAATTTCCCCCTCCTAATATCTCTCCTATTGGTAAAGAAGATATTATGGTGTTACAAGATCCCATCAATGAGAATCACGAGGAAAACATCATTGAACAAGGAAACACCATCATTGTGAAACAAGGAAATCCAACCATGGATCATTCCCTTACTTGTGATGAAGTCATTTTTGAAGAACCAACTTTTGAATGTCAAAAGAATTTAGTTTGTAGTTCTCCTAAAAACTCTCCTACTAGGGAAGGTATCATGGTACAAGAAAAAAACATTTTCAAACTCCTTTCAATCAATAGTAATGTGTCTCCCTTGGGTGATGGTAAAAAGATGATATTAGATTTCCCTTTCTTAGAGATACATCAAACCAAGACCACTGAGGTTATGAATGCGCAAGTGTCCATTATATCCCCATTGACTATTGGACCTCCTACATACCTCATGGGACATCCTAAGAATCCTTTAATTCTTCATCCACCATCACAACAATCACAAGTTCAAAAGAAACCTATGCTCATCTTAGAACCACCTAAAAGGAAACTCGATAATGATAATTTTTCACACCTACCGAGTTACAATGACATTGCTCACATATATAACAAAGTGTATACAATCAAGGCCAACCTCGAACCTAAAGGACTTATGAAGAAACTTGGGAAAGGATGTGATGCTATAGAAAAAGGCATCCATGTCCCTATAAGGACTAATGGTCTTGGTTATTTTCCCTCAAAACAAAAAACTTCAATCAATGTCAACACTATCACAAATAATTCTTCCAAGAAAACTCTAACCTTAGTACATCCTAAAATGATAGATATCTCATTAAATATTCATCAAGCGGAAAAAAATTTTACTTATCAAAATAAATAACATTAGTTGCTACATTATCTTGGGCTCAAACCTCAGGGACCTCCTTCACTTTGGTGAGACATAAAGATCTCTCACAAGACACTAAGTCAAGCATTCTTTGTTTTGTCGGCCTGCTTTAATCTGGAGAGACAATCTTAGTCACGAGAGCTCATAGCCACCAACCTTAGCACTTTGGATTTCAAATGAAAAGAACCTAACTACCAACGGCCAAACTTCAAAGAGGCTCTCAATGACCTTCCTAAGGAATTTTATCGAAGAGATCAAGCATGCTTTAAACCTCCTTTGAGATTTTCCAGATGAGTGATTCAATCCTACAAAAAAAAATGCCTCAATCAGTCCTTGGAGCATATAAAATACATTATTGTTCATGATTATTTCATTGATTCTTAGTAAGAAGAAACCAACAAGCTGAAAAAGAAAAGAAGAGAGCAAAAAAAAAACAGGCAAAAACCAAAGGGAATCCATTTTGTTCCATTATTGGGGGTTAAGGCATAACATGAAGATGGAGAAAATTTATACAAGAATTAAATGTAAATGTTTTTATGAAGGCGGTAACATGAGAGAAGCTTATTTCCTCTTCAGCTTCCATTGGTCTTCAAGATTAACAATGGTGGAAATAAAAATAGCTATGTCTAGGGGTGTAAATTCTAGTGGGAGATATACGGGAAATGATGCTATGAGATCAATCTCCAAGTAGCATATGGTTTGGTGTGGAGCTTGATCAATCTCCAACTAGAAGATTGTTAGTATGTGTAACCTGATCATACTCTAGGTTAATATTTTGGCTCTTTTCCTAGTGCAAATCTTCCCAAAATAATTAATGGGGAGTGTGGCAGGTGGAGTCCCTCCTACAAGGTTTGGGGAGACTACCTCCTCAATTTGGGACTCAAGGGAAATGATGTAGAAGCAAAAGTTCACCAATTTTTCATAAAGGAATTTTATAATCAATTCTTGTTTAAAAACGGTTTGAAAATTGCTCGAAACAATTGATAGTTTATTGTTGTGGGTGTGTGAGTATTTGAAGAAGCATGCAACAAACAATGTGTGAGTTAGTTGAATGGTTGCATAGATGGAATGTTGTTAGTTACAACTTTGTGAAGTAACATGAAGAAAATTTGATATTCACTAGGTGAGTTTCATGTCAACAATATCAAAAATTATATCTACCTAGAAAATTGTGTTGTTTGTTGGTTAACTCTAATAAAGTGCTAGAAATATGATCAAGAAGTCATGATAGCAGCAACAATTTCATGGTGTGTGAAAAAAGTGAAGAACATAGTGGAATGTATGCCCCCACCTTAACGTAATTTCTAATGCCAACCAGTAGCAATTTCCTTTAAGTTGGAATGAGTGATATATGCAAAATAAGGTACATGAGAGCATTCAAAAATCCATATGCCAAGTGATATGTCTCAAAAATATATAGCATGACAAGAGGTTCCCCCCATAAAAACAAGTCTTAAGAATTTAATGTAATAATCAATGATATCACATGATGGATCCAAAGAATATGAAATAATTAGAACATATTTTATATCAATTTTATAGAGCCTATATACTTAAATGACTGCATACTCAAACTAATTCCTTAAGTTCAAATTTATAGACAATAAAGAATATGAAATAACTTGGTCATTGAGGGAGATTCTAGAAATACTATTCTCATGTTGATAGGGAAGGCTAATCCTTGTTGGTCACTTTGGGACCCCATGTCGTTAGCTCGTAATCTTATGATTTCCCTCAGAAATTTTAGAGCTAATTACATGTTTAGAAATGACAATAAAGTTGTCGATGCGCTTGCTAATATTGGTGCCTTCACCCCAAATTTAGTTATGTGCGATAATATTTTTTGTATCCCCGGGCATGTATGCAAATTAATTCATCATGATACCAAAGTACTATAAAATTGAGATAGAGCTAGATCTATTGTCAACTCTCATTGATAGTTACCATAATTTTCACTTATGGAAAATTAATACCTTTAAGAAGTCTTTTGATAAAAAAATTTACTTGTGGCTCTGGTATTCATCTTGTCATCTCTATAGACTGGGTTTCTTTGCTATGGAGTTTGTGAATTTTTCCATGAGGGGGAGCTGGTTCAAGAAGAACCTACTAATTGTGAGATGTGGAAACAGGACAAGGAAGTTTGGCCCACTATTCAATGGGGAAATCTTGCCTCATATGTGGAAGGCATGCAAGGGCATAACTACAATATTTCTATGGAGTTTTCCACTTCTTGGGTGAAATGGCTTCAATCAAGTTGCAGAAATCCTGATGAGGTATGTAACGCTTGAGGGCCTATGAACCATCACTTTTTTTCTCATTTGTTTATGATGCTTAACCATCTCTGTTATAATTTAAGATGAAATTTTCCTTTTGGATTTTGTCCTCTCTCGAACAATCTATCAAAAATTTCCAAGGTAAAAGCAAGAATTTACCTATCCACCAGGGTCTTATCTTTCATCTTTGTCATTACTAGGTCGCTTTGTTACCTTCCCTTGCCATTGTTAAAAAGAACACCTTAGTCATTTTTGACCCCACCAAACCCCCTACAGACCCCAGTCCCTCCATTACCTTGGATGAAACCACACCCACTGCTCATTGTCTAATTTGTCCTTGTGGTAAAACCCCTGCTATTGAGGAAACCCCTCCCAACCCCATTAAATGTATTCCCATGTTAGAGCTTATGCCTATTCCTACTTTTGGATCAGATATTTTGGATAATTCAGACAACGAGTCATGGAATCCCACCCCTACCAATTCCCCCATGCACTCCCCTATTCATGCAAAGGGTTCTGTTGTCCCAAAAAACCCCTATCATTAACCCTAGCCTTCAAAATTCCCCTAATTTTTGCATCAATTTGGAGGGTACCCATGCTGAACCTAGGGTGGGTTTTGAAACTCGTGCCTCTGATGACCCCCTTCACAATAAAATCAATAAAATTTCAGAGATAGTGAATGTCTAGAATGGCATCCTCAAATGGCTCATGGGTCAACTTGTTACTATCAAAGAGAGAATTTAGATTATGGAGAGCAAGGTGTTGTAATAGCAGGTCCTGTGGGTGTGAGAGGTGGAGGATAGTGGCCATTGAGATATGATAGCCTCACTGGCTAATTCATTTGAGTGCCAGGCCAATTGGGATAAGGAATTGTAAGAATTGAGAGCTATCATTGGCACGAAGGAGGATAAAAATAATTTACAAATGAGATTGATGTTATTCATAGGAACCAAGAAAAAACCATGTAGTGCCTCCAAGTTATTATTGATTACATAAAGGAGACCATGAAGAGCACCGCTCTCATAATTTAGATCTTTCAACAAGAGATAAGGAAAATCCATGGAAAATAAGTGGCTAAGGAAGGTTGTGATGATAGTCACATGCATAAGAGAGGTAAGGTGGTGGACAACTCAACTTTGGATGCCACAGTGGACACTCATGCTATTAAAAAATACTCCTATCTTTTGAGGAGAATCTCCACTTCCTATCTGAGGAGTGGAAGGCTATCAATGGTCTCAAGTTGTTAGGAGACCTATAGGTGTTTGGTGGTCCCATGCTGGTCTTTCATCTATGTGTTGTCTCTGTTTCTTTTTGTTAATTAGACTATTTAAGTTTTAGGTTATTTATTTAGATTGTTGGGCGCTTCACTTCTTATGAGCCCCTTGTTTTCCTTAATGGTTGTTTTGTAATGGGTATTGGCCCTTCTAGTCTTAACCTAATAAAAAAAAATTTCCTACAATACATGTTCAAAACCTCTAGTCTTATGGCACCCAACTTAGGCTTCAAAAATCCAATGCCACTTTCCTATGTTCTAATAGTTTGTTTTTAAAAAAGTCAATAAATCTCATTTTACCAAAGCTAGTTTGACCCACTTCACATGGGTACCCAACCTTTCATAACAAACCTGTTGATTTTATGAAGACTTTATCCCCAATAGGGTTGCAACTTACAATCACCATCCTAAAGATGGAAAAATAGTTTGTTGCAATACTAAAAGGAATCATTGAGAATATTCTTGTGATGGTGTATTAATGGTATTATCCTATGGATTTTTTGAATCTCCGACCACAAAAACCAAAGGAATATTACCCCCTAATATTAGGTTTAAACCATGGTTGGAAACATTTGCTACCTCACTAGATTGTATATCTATGAGAATGACATTTTCTAATGGATTAAATGTTAAACATATAACTTCTTACCCACCCAAAAAACCAACCCCTATGGAAAATAAATGTATCTAGATAGATTAACTAGGACAAGGAAGCAGCGAATAGAGCTTAGCTTCTCTATCCAAGACTAGTAATGATCCCCAATATTTTCCTCATTTGACTCTTATTTTTCCTATTTTTATTCACCATTCCTCTAAAAATCCCATCCTTTGAACAACCTTTTCAACTTATACTTTGATAAAGGACAATAAGAATAAATCAAGTCAATAAATATAAATTTAACCTCCAATTTGATCCACTTGACATGGGTACCCAACGTGTGATGACATACCATCTCAAAAAGGTTGTTATAAGATAAACAATAAATTTTTCATATTTAATGAAGATTCTAAAGTAACACCCTTTATTCTCAGACCTTACAAATTATAATATTATTTCATAACTTGCAATAGACTCCCAATAAAAGGGCCACACCAAATCTAAAAATATATCCATCTTATGAAAACATAAAACTAATCCAATAAATTATTCACACATTTCACTAGATTCCTTCAACAAATTTTAGCACCCCACTTTAGGCAGAGCATAAATATTAAATTAAATATATCACAAAAATTCAAAATACTTACTTGAGAAAATTTTGAATAATAAATAAATAAGATTGGGAACTTACAAAGTTTGAGAAACCTTAATTCCCAACATATACTCAAATTGGCAAGCGTCATCAATCTTAAGTATTGAGTCTACCCTCTATGACTAATTGAATATTGATTTGGTCATAGACACAATTATTGGGATCTTTCTTTGATGCAATAATAAATAAATAAAACTTTAGAAAGCGATTAGATTTCCTAGCTCATAAAATAATCAAATGGTCATTAAGAACTAAGTGAGTTCATGGACCTTCACCTTTATGTATACACTCACTCCAATATTACATGTACTATAGCTAAGTTCATTACTTGTGACTCATCAAATCTTGATTGATCTCAAATCTTGATGTTGATAGGTTTAATGGTATTATATCAAATCTCTAAGAACCCTTAGATTATATTTAATCTAGACAACCTTAAGAAAATTATGAACACAAAATTTGAGGCACATACAAAGAATTCCAAGAGCTTGCCATGCCATAAGGTGATGATATGATCTTCAACTAAAATCACACATTATATTTACTAGCTCTTTTCCTTTAGCTAATTAAAACATTTTTTAATATATTTCTTGCACTCACAAAAGATAGAACTAAAATTAGCCTAATACTGCTAACATTGCACTTAATCCACTAATCTTGGACCTTCATAATTTAGTTTTATTGAAGTCATAGGCTCAAGGCTCCTAGAGCTACTTACTCCCATCTCCATATAAATGAGCTCTAACACAAAGCAAGCTTTGAAAAGCTTCTTGATATAAAAAATGGATTAACATTTCATTTTGTTTGTGACATTTTGTTTGTGTTGCACTAAGTAATACATATATACTTATATATAGTATATAAGTCACAAAAATAGTCCATGCTTTCTTTCTTATGGGTCTATACAAATTTTGTTTGTGACATTCATATTTGTTTGTGCTGCACTAAGTAATACATATATACTTATATATAGTATATAAGTCACGAAAAATAGTTCATTTTAATAGTGATCTCTACATAACATTCAAATTTAGTATTTGATACTACTAGACTTATGGGTCTATACAAATAACTCTAGAAGTAGGAAAAATACTATGAGTAATTTGAAGATCACCCTTAAATATCACATACGAAATCACTAAAATATGCAAAATAGACCATTTGTTATCATATGCATATATTTAATAAATAACTACAAAAATATATAGAAATATGTAAACATATGGATAAAGGTAAATAAAACATATATAACACTATCTATAATAGATAGATAAATTACATAGAACCAAAAAAAACATATCTTCATAATAAATTTGCTCTATTTATCTATATTAATATATATATAAACTCCAATAAAAACCAAAGCAAATGAAAATGAATATGCAAAAATCCATCACATAATAATAATAATAATACACGCTATTCATAAAGAGAAGACGATAACAGACCACGTTCCAGAGTCAAATAGAAAAAAATATTAAATATAAGATCATTGCGTATAGCTACGTTTGACGAAAATGTGACAAAGAAGCCAAAGCTGATACCTTTAGGCGTCTTGACAGGAAATGATACTTCGTGGTTTTATGTGGAGTGCTGCCCAACGAAACCGATCGCTTGTTTCGAACACGATTTTACTCGACTTCGTTATGAATTCCCACTCTGCAATAGAAAAGGTCAATGCAATTGCTACGATCAAAGGAGAAAGCGCAGATTTAATGTTTCCCTCACACGTTTGCGGTTTGATAATATTCGCTTTAATGTATGAATCAGACACCATCACCAAAATTATACACCCGTTGAACAATGAAAAATGCGGATTTCAGGGTCTCACACGCCCCCGTCTGACTGAAAGTTTGAATGGGTCCTCCTTGAACGACTTACAATATTCAACTATTCCGATCCACGCTCCGCAGCCTCTATATAAATATGGTCTGCCCTGTATGGGTTGTATACCATCTTCATCTGCTCTCTCCCAAGTTATATTATATTTCACTATTTCTTATTAACTGCTCTTTTGTTTCTGCTGAGTTATTCATTTGTAACGTGAACAACTTTCTTTGTGAAAGAGCGCTCTCCAGCAGCGAATATGGTGGGATCAAAGCTTATGAGAATGATGATATATAGTGCTTCTTGTTCTAACCGTCTTGTTTGCCCTGCAAGTCTCTGCTCGATATAACCTTAAGACTAATGTAAATGCTGGTGCAGATAGTGACTACAACAAAGAAAGTTATAATCTGTTTCAAGTTGTGGACAGCTTACGATCTTGTACCAATTGCGCAGGCCATATTCCAGATCCTAAGTGTTGCAAACAATAAACCAAATCTGCATATGGGAGTCTACCATTCTGGCTCATATGTACAGTAACAATGATATAACTCACATTCTCCTACTAACGAAACTTAGTGTTGTTTCTATTAAATCTTGATCTTGTGTTATCTGCAGTGATAAAAGAGCAATAAAAACTATTCCCTTCCATTGTCCCACCTATGTTTCACAGCCTAAATATTTGTCGTCTTGCTATATTGTAGAAATATTTACTGATATGGTGTTTGTATAAGTTTTCGCAAATTTCAGTCCTACTGTGAGTTTGCTTGAGAAAATAGTGCTTTTTGATCCTCAATTGAGTAGACCGAAGAATGTTTGCACAGGCAATGAAAGATGTGAAACACATTATCCCCTTTGGTAAGTTCCCTTAACCTTACACACATGTGCAAATGACAGCTTATTATCTCAAGTTTACATAAGGTCTAGCAATATTTATTATATCGAGTTACCATGTATGAATGAAAAGAAAAAAACCCTAATCTAATCTGAGATTAACAAGGAGCAATGATTTAAGATATAATCTAAATGCAAAGATGGGTTATTTAATTAGTTGAGATCAATGTCAATCTTATTGGACAACAAGACATGATTATATTTGAACCTTCTTGACTCAACCACTTACAACACACCTCTCTATTTTGTAGTCTTTGTTCAATGTAAAAATGGAGTCTATGTCAAAAATAATGAGTAAACGTCAAGAAATTTGATTAATTGTATAATATAAGGACCTTCTCAAATCATCACATAGTAGTCATAAATCTACACTCAACATGATGAATAGGTTTACTCATATCCTTTTTATATGGAAAACCCTACACATAGGACACCAATAATTAGTTTGTCCATATAGGGCTACACAACATCAATTCAATAACAAATCCAATAGCATCCAAATATTTTGTTGGGCCCAAAATATATCATCATAGCCCCACTAATCAACTTGCATACATGTCATTTTTATTTGTTTCCACCTATGTAGAAAAGCATACACTAGAACAAACATTTGTTAATTTCTTTAAACTTTGAGTTTGCTAGAGAAAATAGTGCTTTTTTATCCTTGTTTGAGTAGATCGAAGAAATTTTTCACATGCAATGAAAGATGTGAAATACATTTATATTCCCTTTGGCAAGTCCCCTTGACCTTCCACACACATGTTCAAATCAAACTAGTGTAAATCTCTCATAGTTTTTCCTCTCAATTTTACGTAAGGTTTAGTGATAGTTATTATGTAGAGTTCCATTTATGAAAGAAAAGAAAAAAACATAATCTAATCCTACATTAACATGGAAAAAAGATTTAAGATATAATCTAAATGAAAATATGAGTTATCTAATTAGTTGAGACGAATGTCAATTTCATTGAGCAACAAGACATAATTATATTTGAATCTTCATGAATAAGGAAATTCCCTTGGGATTTCCCTCTATAGAAAAAGGAGATAAAATATATGTGAGATGCACTCAATCACCCACAACACACCTCTCTATTTAATAGTCTTCATTATAAATATTTATTGCAATTTTTGTGATATACTTCTCCCATCATGAAATAAGTCATTTGGATATATTATTTTGTAAATAATCTTTACTAGTGTGCATAAACAATTTCATTTCATAGATAATAATATTGATCAAGTATAACAAATTTTATGTTGTAGATATTTTTTTTATTCAACATGAGCATTTTATATTTTGTAGTTAATCTATTCAATTTAGTAAAAGTATTTTAAATCCTAAGATAAATTGCTTAAAATTATTGGATGAGTAAATATATTTTCCTTTTAAGTAGACTAGAACTAGTACTAGCAAAGAATATTAAGCAACCTTTTGTATAGCCTTTGGACAACATCTTGACAAGATAACTATCTTTGAAAGTACGAGGTTCAATAACACTTGTCAATTTTTGGAATGATTGTCAAGAACCTATAGGTGTCATTAGGGCTAATAATAGGTGGCCCAAGATAGTGGTATTTAGTAGAATATTTATTTTACATGCATGGTTAGAAAGAGGTTCACATGGAAAATTTCTAGACAACCCCCCCCCCCCCCCCCACAAAAAAAGAGAGGAAGAAATAATAGATGATCAATGGGAAAGATTTTTAGGAGAATAATATTGTAATTAGCAACCTCCTAACCATTAATAACTTGAAAAACCTTATCAAGCCCTAGAAAATGAACAACAAAGAAAATAAATTCTAGTAAAAAACATAAAGAATCTTGATGAATGTAAAGAGAGAAGGGTGGAGAAAATATTTACCTATTCAATTAACTTGCATCATAGAGAAGATGCCCCCATGAGAAACATTTCTCCCTCAATCTTGTACCCAATTTTTTATGCATGCTTATATATGACCCCAATCAATTTCTCTTTGAATTTAAATTCCTTTGTCAAACTTATAATTGTAAAATAGTCAACCAAAATTTGAAATTATTTCCCTCAACCTTGAAAACCTTGGTAATGTGATGGTTCATGGGATTTTCTATTATGTTAATTGATACATAGGAGGAAACATAAGTGTTTTGGATAAATTATACAAGGACTACTACAAGGTGGGAGATAGAAATAATGATTTTTTTTTATTGAAATAGAAAGAAGATGAAAGTATAAAAGATTATTTGAACCAATTTTTCTTTGTATTCAAATGTTGTCGAGGTTCCTTGATCCCTAACCTCACTAAAATAATAATTTTAAGGGGAAAAGAAGAAGAGACAAGGAAATATCTTAATCTAATGGGAAAAAGGGATATGGAAAAATGAATTCTCCCAATTATTTCTAAATTATGTAGGGAATATTTACAAACTTGAGGGGGAATCTAAAAATATAATAGAGTAAAAGGGAAATAGAAAATAGGAAAATCAATTAAGGAACTCACAAATTTTTAAAAAATTATTCTAGTTTTATTAAATATCATATTATATAGGATCCAAAAAAGGAACAAAAACACAAAACCTTTATCTATTTATTATACCAAATATAGGAACAAACATCTACTAAAGGAATGCCCTTTAAAAAAAAAAGTGACATCTACCAAAGTCTAAGATAAAAATTATCCATTGGATCATTGTGAAACCATACAAACAATTAAAGTGAAAAAACCAAATCTCCACTACTCAAAGAAGAGTTAGATTACATAGGATCACTTGAAAAGTGTAATTTTTCCAATACAACCAACCTCCATATGTACTCTTGCCATCATCCAATGAACTCGTAAGAAGGGTAAATGGGATCCAAGGAAAATGCTTAACCTAGATCATTCATTCCACCATAAACATTAAGGGACACAAAAGTAACCAAAAGGAAAATTATTTGTCTACTATCCTCAAGGGAGATCTAAACATCTGGTCAAGGTTTTGGTCACTTTTTGATTGATTGATGGGGTGTGATGTTGACTGAAAGATGTAGTAAACTAGGTGAGTTAAGACTAAAGTGTTGAACTGTTATAGATTCTAAAAAACTCTGAACAAAAACATAGAAACAAGAAATAGAACTCGAAAGTGCAAATAGAGAAGAACCTAGAATTCAAATATGAGGCTAAATTAGCAAGATAGGGGAACTAGGATCCCTAGTCTAGAAGTGATAATTTTTAGGGTTTCAAAGATGGTATAAGTGTGGTAGTGTCTACAAGTCTCTCACTGTAAAACCAAGACCCAAAATCTAACAATTTGTGAATAATCGACTTACCCTAATTTGATGATGATTCAAGGTACATGAATGCTTAAACTAGGGTGTTGAAGCCTTAAGATGTCAAATACACTTCAATCCAATTTAGACCTATAACCAGCAAGATGGATAAGAGGAGAAAGGTTGTTCCATATAGGGTCTTTCCTTGGTCAAACCTAAATTTGGTGTTTCCACCTCCAAAAATGGTTATGATGATAATGATATAAGTTATGTGCTCTTAGGGAGCATAGGCAAACAAATAAAAATGAATGATAAATAACACAACTATAAGTTACCACTCAAATCTGAATTCATTGTTAGACTAAAAACACTTTTCTCATCAAATACAAAGAGAAAATAGGAGGATTCTTGGAGATCCTACAATTGTTAGTGCTCATCAAAATAATAAACATAAATGTGAAACACCTTGCAATACCTAAACATTAATTTTTTTATTATGGATTTTGAAAGGGCCTTGACCCTTTTACACTGAAAAGATTTGGCAATAAGCATAGAAAGACAATGATTAACTACAAGATGAAACAACAAGAAGAAGCATTTCTCGTTGCCAAAAAAATAGCAAGGAAGAACAAGCAACAATGCTAGTAGAACAGGCCAGAAGGCCACACAAAGAGTAGAACAACATAAGAAGTTAATAGCTAAGAGGAGCCACCAAAAAGAAACAACCCCGAAGCATCAAAAAAGGAACAACTCTAGCACTAGAGCTAGGAACCATCCACTTTATTAAACAAAACAATGACCTTCTTAGACTTCTTTCTATTCACAACAGTCCACATTGAATCAAAAATAGTATTAGAGATAGTTATATCAAAAGGGGGAGAATCCCCTTCAGAGTAACAAAAGAGTGGAGCAAAAGAAGCATCAGGTGAAGCATCCAAATTCATGAATGAAGTAGAAAAAATTGAAGTTAAACCATCCTTTTCAATGTAGGAGAAGCATGGGCCTCAAGGGAGGAAGCACACACAATAGAAGGAGCAACCATATCCAAAAATCGCCTAGCAGAATCTACAGGAGGAGTAGCACCATCAACAATAAGAATATTCTTCAAAGTAGGAGCAACAGGGACCTCAAGGGAGGTAACACACACAGTAGGTGAAGCCTTACCTGGATATAGCACAATAGAAGCCACAAGAATATTCAATCGTGTAGAAGGAGAGGGGGGACTAGAATCCTTGTCATCAGAAGAGTTTGTAATAGGGTACACTGTTAAATTTTCAAGGAGAGAATTCTTCCACCAGGTAGAGGATGAAACAGAATGAGAACCATGGGAACAGTCACAAGCCAAGTGACCCATTGCAAAACAACATATGCAATGAAAAGGAATGCCTTCATAATCCACCATCTGGGACCAAGACCATCCATTAACCTAGATCACTACCTCACCAGGTAAAGCCTTAGACAAATCTACCCCCACCAAAATCCAAGAAAAGGAGGTGTGAGTAAAATTCTTTGAAGCTATATCCACTTTCAAGAACCTACCTAGAGCATTACCTATGCCCTCATGAGTAGAGGGGCATGATAACTATAAGGGAAGATAAGGAAATATTACCCAAACAAGCACCAAATCAATGGGTTCCTTTAAAGGGTTAAAGGAATGAACCCAAGGCCTCATAGACATGGGATGAGACTTCCATTCCCATAAACCTTGAAATATAGCGCATACATTGTTTTAGCGCTTAGGATAGATTATTTAGTGCATACATAGGTTAAAGTAGCGCATAGGCTATAATGGCGCATATGTCACCTAAAATGGTGCATCTATAGGGTAAGGTAGTGCATCCAATGATATAGTGCATTTGCTGCCTAGAGTGGCGCATTGATCTGCTGAAATGGCACATCCAATGTTTTAGCACATTGATCGCCTGTTTTAGTGCATTGAGGTGTTTTAATGGTGCATTAAATGTTGTGGTGCATAAAAACACTATTTTAGCACATCCAAGTCAGAATGATGTAATTTGTCAATTTTGTCCCTGATTTTGTTGATTTGATCGTGTCAGCCATTTGATTTGATATGATTGATGATCTTAATAAAGTAGATTATGTTCAACCTCATGATAGGCAAGGTCAGATGATTGATTGATGATAATTATCCTCATGATAGGTGAGGAATAATTATAGTTTGATTGATAAACCTCATGATAGGCGAGGTTGATTTGATTAATTGACCTCATGATAGGCGAGGTACAATAATAGATTGAAAGATTGACCTCATGATAGGTGAGGTTCAATGATGCTTGCTCACGAGATTTGATCAAAATCTCACCAGAGACAATTAGATTTGATAGGCTAATTGATGTTTAATGATTTGACAAAGAGTACTGACTTTGAATATTTTGTGATGATAGGAGTCATTGACAAACTTGCAGATTCGCGAGCGGTTCCCTAGGACATTTGATTTGATACTACAGCTAGTGCAGCCTGAGATAGCAGTCATTATGCATTGTGGTTTGTCTTCTCTATTAGATATGCCCTATATTAGGATTAATCAGGGTCTCCTGACAACCGTAGCAGAGAGGTGGCATAGTGAGCATAATACCTTCCACCTTCCTACCGGTGAGATGACAGTCACTCCTGAGGATGTTTGGAAAATTTTGAGGATACCCATTGTTGGTGATATTGTAGTATATGATTCTTCAGAGCAGGGCGGGACCGATGCTCTACGTAGAGTGTTCCAGGATGATACTATTTGTGGATATGAGATTCCATGGTGTGATATGGTGGATGCCTATGCCACCTTGCCTTCAATTCTTGTTGGTTTTATTGGAGGGTTCCTTTGTCCTAATCGCAGGTCAAAGGGACTTTCTATTGGTTGGGGTCATGTGTTGGAGAGTATGATTGTACACGATACCAGATATGCATGGGGCACGTGTATGCTTGCTCATCTTTATCACAATTTGCATTCGGTTGTCTACCTCTAAGGTTGCAATTTTTCCGCAGGGGTTACATTACTATAGGTGTGGGCATGGGAGCATATAGTTGTTACGCATCCAATGATGGTGAGACAACAGCCTGCCATGAGGCCATATGTGCATATTTACGTAGGTCGACTTAGTAGGTCAACTTACTCAGCCTAGACTGGGTAAGTTGGAGCATTGGAGGAGAGTGTTGGATGATGTAGAGGTTGTCACATAGCGACCTTATCTAGATTGTGAGCACTGGGATGACAAAAATATTCAGTTTCCATATCTCTCTCAGCCGATGTTGTTGATTGGTTGGACTCGTTGGGTTTTGGAAATATTTTTGTTTAGGAAGGTGCTCAGGCAATATGGTATTGTGTAGGGAATTCCCCAAGGTGTTGTCCATTATGGTCGTCGTCAGATAGATTCTACAGATTGGGGACCTTGTCTTTCATATGATGTTTTCGTTCAGGAGTTCTAGGGTCTACATCCTTTAGTCTAGGAGATTTGTCCTAATATTATCGAGGCACGTATTACATCGGATTATGCAGAGTATCTGGCTCTACATCCCTTTCCACGGATTACCGTTCCTGATGAGCTAGTGCCACTACCCGATGAGGAGGAGGTTGCTATTGAGAGCAATGGTGAGGAGGAGAGTAGTAGTGATGATGAGGGGGATGGAGATGAGGAGGGAGATTATGATGGTGGTGATGATGGAGGAGGTGGTGGTGGTGTCCGTGGATCAAGTGTAGGTGGGTTGAGTCTAGCCATAGATGTGCAAGATTATATGGTGCCTCACAAGAGGTGATTACTAATAGCTCCTACCGAGTAGCGTGTGCATATTGGGATACCTTCACAGCATCAGTAGACTCAGATTGCAAGTTTACAGGTGTAGGTGCAGACCTTACAGGGTCAGTTGATACAAGCTTAGGGTTTATTGGTGCAAAAACATACTTAGATGTAGACACAGGCCCAGGCCCACACACAAACTCTAGCTCAAGTACAAGCATAGTTGGCAGCTGCCCAGACATAAATTGTCTCATTGACAACTGAGAGAGATGCAGCTAGATAGGTTGCAGAGCAAGAACAGATTGCAGCTGAGAGATTACAAAGATTGGCTAGATTGGCTAATGGTACATCTATGGAAGATTATGTGAGATAGGTTCTCCATGTGGGTAGAGAGGCAGAGTATTACAGAGGCAAATACCATGATGTTGTTCCCTCCAAGCAGAGAATTAGTTATGCCCAATCTTGATCAGTCAGGGAGCTAGTCCAAGACTATTAGCACAGGTGTGACACAGCCTCCACAAAGAGATCTGAGAGATCCTGGTATATCTGATGGTGGAGTTACTGGCCCAAAGATTCCTACACCATCTAGAGCTAGCACCACATAGCTCCATGATGTGATTCCATGATATATGAGACATGATGTATACTCCAGTTTTTTTATTCACAGCCATTTTTAATGTTGTATCTCTTTTCATTTTAGACATCATTGTATACTTGACATTATGATTTTTGAGATCTATATGATATGTGGTGGATTGATTGATCTATATGTGTTCTATATGGTTTTATGATGGATGCATTTAATTTCTTGTTCTATATGGTTCTATGATGGATGCATTTAATGATCATGATGATATGTCATTATTTATGATGTTCTATCTATGATGTTAAAATTGTGATTATGTGAATAGTGATGATGTATAGATGCATGATGTATGTTGTTATTTGCATGGATCAATAGATGTATGATGATGTGTATATCTAAATTACATGATAATGTAACCATATGCATAATTATGGATGTGATGTTTCAATGATATATGAAAATGATGTAAATGAGATATAATGCACTTTTATTTTTATTTTTGGTATTTTAAATGCAAATATACGATATAAGAAATGGATGAACGAATGATGAATATAATGGTACTTTTAATGTATGTTTTATGATATGATGAATGGATGAATGAAAATGCAACTACATAGAAATTTATTTTGATAGTTTTTCTCATGCAATTTTATGATGTGATGCACAAATGAAGAATTGACATGATTAATGCAAATTATATGATCAAATGTTTGAATGATGAAATGATATAATAATGTTCTCTAATGTATGTAATGGAAATGATTATGCAGCTACATGATAATGATGGTGTTTTTGTTAATGTCGAGTATACTCAATCCATTTATGAGAAAAAATAACATTATTTTTGAATCCTTTACCAACTTTTGTAACTAATACTCTACAGATGTAAGACTAATATGAATGCAATCTAATTTTACAATGCAAATCTACATGCAAACATTGGCACCTTAACAGTCCATTTATTTTGCTTTTTATCATCATGGAGCTTTTAAAATGTTGAAAGTGAGTACAAGCATCGATGGTATAATTTAGACCATGATGACCTAAGTACTACTTTCATGATTGTTGATATTGCAAGTGAACACAAGCATCTAGGTATAATTAAACCAAGATGACTTGAGCATTTCTTTCATAAATAGACAAGAATTAATGATTATAGTGTGTGAATTTGGAATGCCATCAGTGATACTTTGTAGAGCACGTCTCATGACAATTTACACAATAAATAATTAATTCACAAACAACAAACAAAGAAAATATCATTCTTCTTCCTAGCTTCTCTAGTTCAAAATACATCATTGAGTTGCTCCAAATAAATGATAACAAAGATTAAAGTACAACAATTCAACCTCTGCTTAAAGTATTTCAATCATTATTTAGATTAGATCATCCATTTTGATTTGAAAAACTTAGTTTTATGCTTTCCAATGAGTGTTTTGATCATGTATGATTGATTGCCAAATGTTGTCTTGTCATTGTGTTTTGGTTTTGTTTGACGCATTTTTTGTACTGATGTTTGTCTATTTGATTAAGCTCAAATTTTATTGCCCCAGTGAGTTCAAGATTTTTCCCCCAAGCTAAGGTGAGACATGACCATGTTGTAATGATATGATATTGGATGGAAATTATGGTGAAACTGAACGACCATGACATGCCTCTAATAGATGGAACTACTAGTTTAAATCACAAGTAGCACCTATTTCCAGGTTTTCACTACATGTTTTTATTGCACTTTTTTAGATTTTACAATTTTTTTGTATTTTTGTATTTTCTAATTTTATTTTAGTTTTGGATTTTTCTGTTTTTTTGATTTTTTTCGATTTTTCTGTCACCAAGACACCTGTTTTCTAGGTTTTCATCAAGGCAACCATTTTTCTAGGACTTGAATCGTGCACTAGGTGATTCAGATGTAGAAATTTCTAAGATGGATACTGTTGATAAGTTCATCGAATAGATCCCCTTCAGGTGTAGACAGTTGATAGGCCCCAGATCCATAGATTGATGTGACAACATAGGGCCCTAGTCAGTTAGGTTCAAATTTTCCTTTCTTTTCCCTGTCCTATTGATTTCTAGGGTTTTCCTTTAGGACCAAGTCACCAACCTGAAATATTCTAGGTTTATAGTCTTGTGATTGTAGTTTCTGGATATTCTCTGATGATATGCCTTTAGATGATTAAAATAACAGACAACACTTCTTAATAAGACATTATATCAAGAGAATCAACAATAATTAATCTAATCAACATAGGAAAACTCTTGAAAGTGTAATATTTCTCTCTATCTCCAAAGATTTATTAAGTCATGGGCTCTCAGATGTTGTAAGCATTGTGACTGTTAATCTCCATATGCTTGTAGTTTTGTGATATTCCACTCAACTACTACCTTGATGCCAATGATTAATGTCTCATATTCTGCCACATTATTTATGCATGGAAACATGAGTCTATATGACTTTGGGATGGTATATCCTTGAGGTGTAACAAATAGAATTCCTACACCTGATCCACGTTGCGTGAAAGACCCATCAAAATAAAGTAACCATGGTTGTGTGGTCATAGAAAGAATGTTTGCATCAGGAAACTCAATGTTCATTGGAAAATCATCTGATAATGGAGCCTTAGCTAACTAATCTGCTATTACCTGACCCTTGATGGCTCTTCAATCTACATATTGAATGTCAAACTCACTTAAGATCATGACCCACTTGGCCAGTTTGCCTATGAGGGCAGCTTTGCTAAGTAGATATTTTAATGTATCAATCTTTGCTATGAGTTTAATCATGTGGGTTAACATGTAATGTCACAACTGCTAGGTAGCAAATACCACTACCAAACAAGCTTTCTTGATGAAGGTGTAATTTATCTCATAACCATTCAGAGTTCTGCTGATATAATAGACAACTTGAACTTTTCCTGCAAGATCTTCTTGTGCTAATAAAGCCCCCAAAGAAATATTTGTTGTTGCAATGTATAGTAATAAAGGTCTATCTTTTGTAGGTGGCATGAGTATGGGTGGTGACATCAAGTATTTTTTTATTTGATTGAAAGTTGTTTCACACCCTTGATCCCATTTGAACAAGACATTCTTATGTAGCAAGTGATTAAATGGATGACTTTTGTCTACTAATTGGGTGATAAATCTCTTGATTGATTATAGCCTACCTTATAGAGATCTTAGTTGACTGATATTCTTCGGTGGAAGCATTTCCATTATATCCTTGACCTTAGCAGGATCCACTTTGATACCCTTTTCTGACACTATGTATCCTAGGAGCTTTGTTGATGTAACCCCAAACACACATTTCTTAGGATTTAATCTAAAATTGAACTTCTCCAGCTTGGTAAATATTTTTCCCAAGATCTCTAGATGTCTTCTAGTATATGAATTTTCTAATATATCATCCAAGTAATCCTCCATAAAGGTATGCATCATGTCATGGAAGATGATGGTCATTGCTTGTTGATATGTGGCCCCTGCATTTTTCAACCCAAAGGGCATGACATTCCAATAGAATGTGCCCCACAGACATGTGAATTTTGTCTTTTCCTAATCTCTAGATGCTATCTTGATTTGATTGTACCCTGAGAAGCCATCCATTAGTGATAACATGGTGTGTCCAACTATTAATTCTACAATAATATCAATGTTTGGTAAAGGATTCAAATCATCCTTTGGGCATGCCTTGTTCAGATATCTGAAATCAGTACATATTCTAATACTATTATCTGGTTTAGAGACAAGTACAATATTAGAAATCCACTCAGCATAATTGATAGACCTGATGAATCCTACATCTAACAACTTTTTTCAGCTCAGCCTTTACCATCAAGGCGATATGTGGATGCATTTTCCTTAGTTTTTGTTTTATAGGTTTTATCCCAAATGGTAGAGATAAATGATACATTAGAAGATCTGGATCTAAACCTGGCATATTAGAGTAAGACCAAGAAAATTTAAGGTGTCTTTCTTCAAATAATTTGGTGAATTCTACCTTTTCTTGTTCAATCATATGTGCTACCAAATGTAGAGTCTTTGCTTTTTCTATTGTGCCAATATTGATAGATTGTGTAGGCTCCACCAACACTGATGATCTTTCATGATAGTGCTCT